>JAKMXC010000700.1:0-27058 GCA_025328345.1 Colletotrichum sp. SAR11_59
CCCCTTCTCCTTTTCTTGGGTGTCCGTTTTGCTGGGGGGTGGGTTTTTTTTTTTTTTTTTTTTTTCCGTGGGGTTGTTTTTTTTTTTTTTTTTTTTTTTTTTTTTTTTTTTTTTGGCGCCTGCAGACGACAGCGGCCCGGCCCGGCCTGTGAGACATGGATGCCTAGCAGCTCAGCGACTGTCAGGGCGATCGTTCTGCAGAGCTGGTAGGTAATGGTGCGCCAGAACACTAAAGTTGGTGAGATCGGCCGACCCGGCAATGAACTAAAATGGATGACTTTGTCCGAACACGCTCCTGACTTTTTTTTTTGGCGAGGCGGAGGCGCTCTCGGCACCTTCAGCGGAGATGAGATTCAGCAGTCGCGACGGTGCAATGGAAGGACACTGGAGGTGCCTGCCTAACGTACCTGCGTGACGTCACTCCACCTTCCCCACCTAAATCTTCTTTTCCCTTTGGAAGCATCGACCGCGCGCAGGTGCTGGCGCCCTGGAATTGGGCAGTCGTGGTTTGAAAGCCATCACCAACCGACAACCAAGACTAGCGATGGGCTTTGAGGCGCCCAAGGCCCTGTCAATTGCTAGAGCAGCACATTGGCCAGCATGGGCGGAAGTGGTGTTGTACTGGGTCAACCAGCGCTCCAACGCGACGCGTCACGTTGGTTATCCGTGAGGCCCGCAGAGGTACCTTACCTACCTAGGTACTCAGTGCACGGCGAAAAACTGCCTGGGCCCCTAAAACAAATCCATACCGATTTCCCGGTGCGAAATCGGTAGGTACCAATCCTTTCCGTGGGCCATCCCCTGAAGGCCCCCTTGACAAAGTCGCCTTCTGCGCTGGGGCAGTACCTACTCACCAGCGTAACCCCCTGAGGCCAGAAACCCAATCTGACGCTCCGTTTTGGCGACAGTCACGAATGGCCGGAATCTGCGATAATTGCAATCAAGACAGCGTTGACGATGCCTCGACGGGAAATTGCCTACGAAACCACGAATACAGCTCATGCCTGGTCCAAATTCCCAACCCTCTGGGGTACTTCGGCCGACATCCTCGTCTCACCATTCAACGAGCGCACCCAATCGGAAGATGACCAGGGAATCCGCCAAAGAGACACAGATCCATGCAGGGGCCTTCGGCCTGCAAATCGCCTTTGAGGAGGATCCAAGAGTACGAGAAACCGGGGGAAACGGTCTCCTCAATGAGATACAATAGTTTATTACTCGCTGCATCATGGTTTTCGAATTCCGCCCAGCAGTACAGCTTGCATGTTGCCGTTTCTCAACACAGACCTAATCCCCATTACATCGTGCCGATCCGTGCCACGGTCGAGGGCCGAACCACGCTGGGACTTGAAGCGGACGACGAAGTAAGGCCGCAAGAAAAGTTCAAACAATGGCAACAGCTCCGTCCCAAACCCTCGATTCCGCAAGATCGTGGTGCCAGACCTTCACCTGTGACCTCCAAAGGAGATGCGCGGAATTCGACAGAGTTGCGGGTTAATTGACGGGCTACTTAACCGTGTCCTTGCTGCTCCAGTATCCTTCTACTTTGATGCCTCTTGCATTGCCTGCCCATCAAGACCTCGATGTGACACTACTCCAATGCGATGGGCTAGAGACTGTCGTTCCTAACCCGGCACATAGGCACCGGTAGAGTGATGATCGTCCCAGCTCACTTACCCCACGCCTCATCCAGCTGTGACCCATCATTATCGCTTACCTTGAGGTGCCGAGCGTCCTCTTGATTGAAGCTGAAGGACACCGCGGAGACTTGCTTGCCCTTTTCATCGTCCATGTGACGGCTGCTGGTGACAGACCCCTCTTCGGAAAGCGGAACTCCAGGCCTCTGCTTATCTTCGTCTCGGCCACGGCCAGACTCGGGCTGCTTATCCTCTTCCTCTTTATCATCATCAACGGCAGAGGTTCAGGAAGTGGGCGCGCTTGGAAATAGGGGGCTTGTAGCTGAGGTCCTCGCGGAGACGCTGGTGGTGATGAAGGGGCCTGAGCAGAGCTTGACACGACGTAGACAGCCAAAGATCCTGTGAGCAATCTCAAGTGCATATTGTAGACAGGTTGAGAAGAGTGGGGTTGAAAAGGCGTGCTATGTTGATAGATGGTTGCGGGAATCGACTATTGACTGCAACGATCTCGGCATTGTCGGAGCTTGTGCGACTCGTAGCAGCTGCAGCGTTCGTGGCCATGCAAGCTTGGTAGTCAAGCTTGCGCTTAGCCTTCGCTTTGGACTTGACGAGGGTGTTAGTATTCCTGAGGGCGGCATGTTGGCGGTTCCCAGACCGAAAAGAAGAACGTGAACTTGCCGGAACGGTAATCAGGGCTGACCTTGACGGGGTAGAAGTGCTTGCGGCTTGTATTGGAGTCGATCGACCGGAACCAGGCCTTTGGGGTTAGTGATTTCTCGAAGCTGAGAAGACTTGGCGTCCCCGTTTGTCTTGGTCCCTCTCTTTTTGCGTGGAACGGCGGGGATGTTGGTGGTTGCTGGAATTCCTGAGGGATTCAAATCTGAGAACGCACAGGCGATTAGGGGAGGACAAAAGCAAAGCAAAAAAGCTCAAGGCAAGACGAGGCAAGATGAGTCGATCCGATGCGAAATGGCGACAAAGGCAATGTGTCCTGTCAATCTTGGCGGCACCTCCGGCGACACCTGGGTGAAATGTCGGGTGGCCACCTCCACCTCTGTCGGGGTGATGCCGGGAAAGCTTCGCTCCTGCCGTTTGTAAAGTGGTTTCCGTCTGGTGCTGGTGGTGCTTGCTTTGAAGGGGAGGGCGGCTCCTGCGCCCTGAAAATGTCTTTTTACCTGCCGAAGCCTCCCAGTGAGCGCTTTGCAACCTCTCCCCCGCGAACATTCTTTTTTTCGCCCAAAGTCAACACACGAGAGTCGTCCAAAAACAGCTGCCGCACTTCTTATCAACACAACTTCCCTTAGAACGACAAAACGCTTGAAGACTCCGGTACAAGCCCCACAAAACGGCTCCGAAGCCAGCACAACATCGACCCCGGCGTTGCTTCGGGGGGACCATTGGGTGATGCAGATGCTCAACAAATGCCGGCAGATCATGACCCTCAGTGCTCCAACAGCCAAGATGCCGACTACCTCGAGCGCGGCAACCGGCATGCTCCATCCTCTCCCGCCGACCTCCTCGTCATTGGCGCAGTGAACAAATCTGCCAAAGTTGCCGTCACCCCAGCGCGACCGCGGCCTGCAAGCCTCTGGACCTCGCACTCCGGTCTAACCTGCTGCTTCGACAAGCACGCTACATTTATTGGAGACTTGATAAAAGGCAGACCGTGCAGACAGTGCCTGGGGCTTTGGAAATGGAGGGGCCTAGCGGGTGGATGGTTTTGAGGAAAGTCGGCATCCTCCCTTTCGACTCTTCGTCCACGTTTTGCATCCGTCTCCTTCGCGATGATTAAGACCCTCCGCCTCCCTTCGCCCCCAGTCATCTTCCGAATCCCGCTTCCTAGTTTCAGCCACCAACGCTATCTTGATCCGGCCGCGCCATTCTTCCAACCCGTCTACCCGTCTGCCCCGCTGTCCAGCTAGCCAGCTAAGACATGGCATTTTGTCCCTGCGCCGTCAATAGCTACCAGCCCCCGAGAAAATTGCATCCAATTCTCCGTCCTATCCAATTGCTGCCGTGTCTGCCCACTGTGGACTCCGAGATAGTTATGGAACCCAACCGCGGTTTGCATCGTCTTTCACCTGTACCTGACTATTTCTGCTCATCGTCATTGTCGTCGTCCGCATGACTAGCTTGGTTCTGTCTACGCCGACAGACAAGGTCGTCCGAAACCGCCCGCAAAGAGCACCACAGCGTCGCTCCCTGGAAGGACCAAATTTGACGAAGCATGCCGCTGGGCGGATGTAAAGTAGCTCGCAACCGCTAGTCATTCGGGGATAGGAGGCCTTCGGCGAGCGGCACAGCTTTAAAATGGCTGGCTACTTGCTTCATCGTATCCATCCTCCAATTCACAGGGCATCCTTCAAAGCGTTGTCCGCCAACCATGCTTTTGGTACCGCATCACGCTGTCTGCTACCTCTTCCGTCGATTTTCATCGTGGCAGTCAAATGGCAATGTGACATACACCAGGGGCGGGACCAGATCTGCCTTCATCAGCATCTGTGGGACTCGCCAGCAGACGCTTGTCGCCGACAAGCATACAGCCAAGGTGTCTAGCGCTGTAAGACAACGACGCTCCAAGTCTGAAATCCTTCACCGTATTAATGTTCGTGATAGCTCGTTCGCTACCGAAGGTTTGAGCCAGAGGTAGAGCGTTACGCATACAGCAGAGCAAAAATATCAATCGGGCAAAAAACATACAACACCGGGTATTCGCTGGTCGTCACCGACCCAACTACTAATCCAGCCCTCACTGGCTTATCTATGGAAGAGCGGACGGGATCCCGAGTTTTCCAGTGGGTATGGTCGTATGTGGCAGAACAATCGATTGATGCTGAAAATGTAGCCAGAATCGCAAGTCCGTTTCCGAACTTCTATCGGGCTTGGAAGCGCAGCTTCGCGGGATTGCACCTCAAGGATCCTCGCTCCGGAAATCTCAAGGGGCGGGAGCAAGACCCGATACAGCTAGGCGGGTGGGTCAAGACAAGGATGCCACTTCGCCGTGAAGTGGAGGCATTCATGACAGACCAGGGAGCCATGGAGTCCAAGCCTGAAGTCCATGACACACCGGAAGTCGAGAAAGGCATCACCCAAGGCTCAAGCTGAGTCTTACACCTATACTGACCTGAATGGCCTGTTGAGGAAACGGCCGGCAGTCTATTGACCACACAGTTCAAACAAACGGCCGCTCTCCTGATTGATATAGCGCTTATCTGTTGGCGGGATGGCGGGCTCGAAGATGTCTGTTAGATGTTTTCATTAGAAGAACACTGATCAAGCCATCTCTTAGGTGTTATTTGTTGACTTGAAATGATAAGGTATTTGCGCAAGTGGAAACGGTCATCTAATGCAATTTCGTCAGCATGTCCAACATATCGGGTTGACGTTGGGAAAACGGTGTTTGGAGCGTGTCGGGGTAGTCTGCTGTTCGGACTCCCAACCGTCCTGCATGAGTCTACAGATCGTTCTCGTCGTTTTGTAATGCGTCACAGAGGGGTAAAAAGATGTCTTCCCTCCGCAAAGAACTTGCTCTCGGACGGGCGCACTGGGCCATCATGACCGCGATTTCCATCTCTCTAACAGGGCTACGCAGCTGCGGTTGTTTCGCGGGTGCATTCACCGACAATATTGCAGATGTCAACCAACCTCGTCCTGGGACCATGCCGTGGCTTCGGTGACTAGCGCCCAATGTTCCTCTCCGGTCGTTCCTGTCGACACCTAGTTGTTCTACCGTGCAGATCGAATGTCTCGGCATCTGTACAAGTTGCACAGTCCAGAATAGGTGCTCCGGGATCACGGACTAGCCTACAAGCGTGCTATAATGGACAATATCTGCCGTATAGGTCGGGTCAGTACTGTGTAGCTAGGTGAGATGCAGCGAGAGGCACAGCTCGGGTGGTGCTTCATGTGTCCATCATCACTCGCTGCAAGAACGAGCTGGGCCGCCCGTGGTGTGGCCATCGTGGTATTCATGCCCCTGACGGTGCGGTCTGTCGAAATTGCGCAGTCATGAACAGATGAAGAAGACCAGACAGTCAAGTTTGGCGCGCTCGTCTGTATTACGGCGAACAAGTCCATCGTGGCAGCCCTGCGTGGCTGTCAAGATTATATATTGTCTCAAAGCCAGAGCTGAATCTTGCATTGCTGTCTCTTTCGCGCTAAAATAGTTTGCGCCTGCTCATTTGACCCGCGCGGCTTTGACGGCTTTCGAAACCATTGGCTTTTGAGTGCCGGCGACATTTCGGGTTTTCCAGGACTTGCGAGAGCAGCATAAACAAGCTCTGGAGTTACCATTACTTAGAGGTCGATTATCTTCCCAATCGCCAGCAACGTGATGCACGTAAGGGCTCGAGAGGTCTGTAAGGAATCAGCAAGCCTGTCATGGGACGTGGCGGGGATGTTTGTCGCGTGTACATGGAGGCGCACGTCGTGTGACATATCCAAGAAGGAAGCGAACCTGTTTGGAAGTTAGTTTACTCCACGGTTTTCGGCAGTAGGCCCGCCTGCCCGCATGAGCTTTTGTCGCTGCGACCGGGCGAGGGCCATCAGGAGGGAGAGGGCGTCAGGATCGCAGATATTGGCTGTGGTGGTACGAACGAGATGAGCGTAACATCGACGATCCGTCGGTATGCTGGGACGCCTGGTTGATCGTGGAATGCGCCTATGGCTGTTGCTGGCCTTGCAATCGTACTCCAGACTTTCGTGGCCCAGTTAGGAAATAATGGGAACGAAAGAAGAAGCAGGACAGGAAGTTGATTAGCTGAAGATGATATCGCAAGGCATGTCGTCCCTTATCCATGGTGGGGCCTTCGGTTGGGCTGTAATTGAGACGGATGGATGTGTGGCGTTGACCGATGTAGAGGACAGGAAAACAACGGAGTTGGATTTCTGAACCGACCTCCATCTTCTTTGTAACATACGCCGATATGATACGACTAACACGGAAAGACACAAGATATGGGATTCTGCACCACAACCGTCTCTAGGAGGCGTCAGTTAATGGCAAGGGGGGTTGGCTTAGATCCAAATGCTCTCTTTCTTGCTTTCATTCGCTGGTCCTCCCACCCCGATTACCCCTTTCCTCCTCGCCCACATCGTACCTGGAAGGCCTTTGCCGTGATCATAGCCATCACCGTCACGATGTCGCCTACAACGGAATCGACACCACACATATTCGCAACCGTCACAGTCAACTATACCGAAAGCAAGTTGTACCATCTCGAGTGCGAGTTGGGGAGAAGCGGCTACTAGGGCTTCCCGTCACAGTGTTGGCCAGCCTCCCTGCAGACAGACAAAATCATCCAGGAGGTCAATAAGTGCTGCCGATCGCCAACCGATGCCGCGACATCATCTCCAGCGGCAAATTGCACAGCCCCTGCAAAGAACCCGACACCTAGAACTTCTCGTCTTGCAAGCAGTCCAGAGGCTCGCTCGGCATTGTCTGGGCTGCTGGCCGTCGGGTCAAGAACATCACCCGTGTAGCGGACACTGCAAGTGTCAGTCCCCCGCCAGAGCATGTGGGATGCATACGGCGACCAACACGACCCCCATGCCGCACACATCTCGGGCATCTGCGTCTCTGCAGACACCTATCACCACCATCACCACGAAACAGTAGGATTTTCTGCTCCATCTCACTGACACGCCACTTTCAGCCTTCTTGAGGAATCCGAAATCGGACCGCGCGTTTAAGCCCCCTTGGAAACCTGGGTACTTCTCGAGCAATCCGGGTAGCTTGCCCGGGCAGCTGGCAATCCAACCGATTCATCGATGTTTGCTACTGATAGTCGCCCGTCGCAACGACGCGGGGGATTGACCGTCCACAAAATGATTGTATTGCAGATCCCGCGGAAAAGACCACCATTTTGACACCGAGGCACGAAGGTTCTCGCGTCGAATGATATTCGCTGCCGACGTCGTTCAACTTTGATCTGGTTCGTGGTGGTCCGTACCGTGCTCTGCGTTTGGGCGCGCAATCTAGCATCGACTGGTTGAATAATCATCCTCTGCTGCGGCTCTGCTTGCCCAAGGCAAGACCCATTTGCAGCCTACCATGCTTGTTTTAGGTACATCGGCAAGAATGGCAATGCCCTAAAGACGGTCACTTGCTGAGGCTACAGCTTCCCTGAATGCGACAGTCCTCGATGATCAGCCTGATCGATGGGGGGTGGGTTTGCTCCTCCGCAGGTCAAGACGGGAAGTTTCAAGCGTTCGGAGATGTACCTGGAACGGCTGGACATACCTCAATACCTCACGCACAAAACCGACATGTTCTTCCCTCATGGCGCATTTGGCCAGGATGGAACAGCTGAACCCAAAGACCTTTTCATCAATCGGGCCAAGGATTGCCTGCTCCGTACTTTCGCTTGGTGCAACCTCGATGCTGCTTCATCTTAGGACTTGACGCGGCGTGGAAGGTTTCAGCGGCAGCTAATTTGGTGCAAATCACGATTGTAGCCTCCAGGCAGAGCTCCAAAAAGGGAGATGTCAAGGCTTGTAGGGTGTATGTGCTCATTGTGCTCATTGTGCTCATAAGCAATCTCTTCCTTGCGAGACGCTGATTCTGTCGTGGCATGGTTGTTAACATGGTCGACTCAGGCATTTTGGGAAGGTCATCGTGGGTGTTGGGATCTTGATGGCAACAGGGCAGCGGGCAAGCCATGGAGAAACGGACGACTCTTTGAAAATTTAGCCGAATACTTGATGTGTTCCGAGTCGGATGGTAAGACCTGAAGCGTACCGACAATGGATGTCTGGGCAATGCCGTTCCACGGTTGCGTTCTTGGGCGACCGCGGGTGGCTTTTGCAGCTATTCGTCTGCATGTTGCGCGGTGTTCTTTAGAACCGCATCCGTATGGCCGGATTCGCGATCTATCTTGTGTTGGCGGACACGATTGTTGGAATCTTGGTCGTCTTGGTATCTGGGTCTTGTGTTCTTTGTTCGCAGCAAGCATTATTCGGAGGGGCAAAGTACTTCAACTGTTGTGCGTCAGAATCTCGTCGCAACATCCAAAGGGCAGTGGCTGCGGCCTACACGATGAAAGACGGCATTGAGTATTGCTGCCTCCTGAGGAACTAATCAATTGCAGGAGGCGATCGAAGTGTCGTCGACGAAGGAAAACGTTGATTCGGTTGGAAGCGCAGATGCATTAAATCGAGTTGGTCGCCTTGCCGGGGCTCTCGCAGAACGTAGTCATCAGCTTCTTCAGCCTGGGTGAGGTTCTGGTCCGAAAAAAAGGCTCTTTTATCTCGCGGCCGCTCAGCGCCACCCGTGAAGAGCATCGAATGATGCAGCGGGGATCATAGACTCGATCGACAACCGATTTGGCGCTGCTTGGGAGTATGCTGGTGGATATTCATTCGAGGCAGCCCCGTGGCAGCCCTGCGGCCGCGGGACTTCTTGAGCGGCATCTGATAGCCTGGCTGTGTGTACCTACCTAAGGTAGCGCCAGTGGATGGAACCTACCTACCTGGGTACATACCGATTCTCAGGTGTGGAATCGGTAGGTACCATTCAATTTCGGCGAGTGGATGGGAGTACCTACCGATCTCTAGGTTGTAAATCGGTTGGTATCAATCTTTTTCAGAGAGGCACTGTTGCTGTTGATGTCTGAGTGCCTGTCGTTTGCCTCTCCCCTGCCATCCACGGAGCCTCACTTCCGTCCCGCCAAGTGGGTGGGCCCGGGCTCCCACTCGTAGGACCAGCGGAGGGCCAAGAAGGCCTCGCGGACTTGTGCTTGTTCTCTCGGTGTGGAGGCATCGGTCAGCCGGGCGACCTTGGTGGACTGCGAGGTGGTGCAGGACACTGGAGGTGCTGAGGTGTGGGTCCCTTGAGGAGGCTCCCATCCACGTCGTTGCCTGCAGGTGCCTGCCTGCCTTATGGAATCAGCAGCAAAAGGTACCACAAATGTGGTACATTTTGAAGAAGTGGGGCCAGGACTTGGGGTCCCGTCCATTCACTGCCACACAGTGCACCGTTGTCAATCGTTCACTTGGGTTAGAGACTGTGAGCAGTGAGTGGTGTGAGTGTAGATGTATTGGTTAAGTGCAAGTCTAGGTATAATGGGGGCGTGAGGTAGCCTAAGTAGTGCCCTATAGTAGGGCTACCCTCACAATATACTGCTAGCAAAAATAAGACGCCCTCATCTCTACAATCTCTATCTTATAGCTATTTCCAATTCTCCTCTAGATATCCCTAAATCCTCTAAAACTATTATAAAATTGATTACTATAAAGTTATAGAACTTTTAGGCTATATTAATCTAATTCCTAATCTACTATAGTATTTAATCTACTGTAAGTTCTAAGCGTTAAGAATAGCTTTATTAGTAACTATTATAGCGTTAACCTATTAGTTATATTTAGAACTAAGGCCTTTATAGGAAATAAAGTATTGCTTAGTTCTAGCTTTAGTATAGCGCTTATTAAGGATTATAGTAATAGTTTTATCTACTATATAGATTAGAAGGATTATAAGCAACTATTATCTATATAGATTAAACTTTATAGGCTTAAGGTAGTTAACTAAGATAATATTATAGATATGCTATCTTAATAGCAATTATAATCTATAGGTAGATTAGCTGATATATTTAATAATCTAGAAGGGTCCTATAAACTATTCTCCTAGCTTATAGCTAACTATTACAGCTTAAGGCGTCATATAGCTATAATATAAGCGTAGATAGACTTTATTATTAATATTAAAGAACTAAACACTATAATGCTTATCATAAAACTATTTTATAGATATTAAGGCTATAGTAAGTGTATTATAGATCTTAAGTTAAGCTATAGGGACTTAGATAGATTATAAGATCTAGTTAGTAATCATTATAGCTATATTATTAAGGGTAAATCCCTTAACTATCTTATTAGGCGATCTTTAAGTTGTTATAGATTTCACGTTATTATATTTAAACTATAGTTAGGGGATATTATAGATCTAATCTATAGGATTAGCTATTCTATAAATATAGTGTTATATTATAGATTTAATCTATTAGATAAATCGCTCTATTTAGCTATCTATTTAGGGGTAGTAGGTAGTACTATAGACTAAACTAGTTCTAAAACCTTTCTATATAGTATCCTATATCTATAATAGGAACTTAGGATTGCAGTCGCTTAAGATTATCTTTAGTACTCCTTAGTTACTACTTATTAATTAGTTGAAGAGATACTTACCTTAGTCCTATATAGTATAAGTTATCTTACTAAGTTCTAGGATTATCTCTTTAGAAAACTTATTAATTATAACTAATATATAGTTATAGCTGTTAGTAGTTGTTAGCAATATAAGGAGAAAGTTAATTAAGATTATAAAGTAGGGATAAGGAGGGAGAAGAATTAGCTAGAGGTTGCTATAGGCAACGTAGTGTTAGGTTTAGAAGATATAGTAGTTAGGATATATAGTAAGATATCTATAGAGTTTATTAAAGCTATTATAAATATAGTAATAAAAGAGGAACTCTAATAGTTTAATATAGCTATAGTGCAATCTATTATAGATAGATATAAAGACGTTAATAATATAAGATCTAAGGATTACTAGTTAATCTATATTATTAAGGGAGACTTTCTATAGCAAACTATAATACTACTTAAAAGGGAGAATTATAGCATTACTTCTAAGCTTTATATTATTGCAAACTTATCTAATAATATATACTTAGATTAGGTCCTTATTATAGCTATACTAGATCTTTTTCTTAAATATATTAGAGATTATTATTAACATAACTATAAGGTAGTCTAATATAGTTACAAACTTAAGGGGGATTCTAGTAACTTATAGTTCTAGGAGGAGACATATTAGAGGTAGAGTGATATAGTTATAGAATACTAAGTATTTATTATAATCGTTAAGTAGGTTATCTAAGATGCTTAAAGCTCTATTATTAGTTATAGCTAGGTCTTACTTATATATAGCTTCTATAATAAGCAATCTACTAAGACTATTTAAGATAATATAGTCCTTACCTACTTTATAAACAAATTAAAGATTAAATTATAAGATATACTCTATAGCATAAATAAGCTTCTTATTAATATTAGTATAAGTAGTTATATTAGTAATATCTAGTTATCTAGAGAGATTAATAATTAACTTATAATTAGTAAATATTATAACTAGGGGAACCTCTATTATATTAATCTATTAGTAGGTCTTACTAAAAGTCTAGATATAACCTAAGATCTTAAGCTTAGTTAACTAATATTACTTCTCTATAAGATTTAGTAGTTAGGAAAAGTAGGCGATAGGCTAGATTAAAGTCTTAAGTAGGTACTATAGGACTTTACGTTCTCACTAGTTATTAGTAACCTAGATAACCTTATCTAATAATTCATCCTTAATATAGTAAACTAGAACGCTAATACTATCAGCATAAGTATTAAAGTTAATAAAGAGAATCTACTTAAGTAAGTAATAAGTAAGCGTTATATACTATATAAGTTTAGTTTTAATCTAATTAAAAGCGTTAAGCTCCTTAGAAGTTAGTAACAAGATATTAATTGCTTTAGCCTATTACTTATAAGTAGGTTTTAGCATCTTATCCTTAATCTCCTTACTAGTAATCTTATTAATATAGTAATAAGTTCTAAGCAATATACTCTTATGCTATTCTAATAGATTAATAATATTTATATATTATGTAACGTTATAATATATAGATCTAGTTACACCTAGGAAGTGTTCTAACAACTTAAGAGTCTTAGGAAAGTTAAGCTTATATAATACGTTAAGCTTTTTAGTAGGTATAGTAAGACTAAAGGAGTTAACTAACTTTCTAAAAACTATTGCAGAGGGGAAACTAGCATAAGACTTTAAAGGTCTAATTGAAATATTCTTAAGCTAAAATAATATAAGAACTTAGTAGAGATTATAGAGGTGTTTCTTAATACTATTAGATATAATAACTATATTATTATAATAAGCATCACTAGTAGTACTATTAAGTAGATAGTTAATCTATTATTAGATATAGCTATTATAGTTATAGTAACCTATAATAAGGTAATTAAATATATACTATCCCTTAGTAGTTATAATAGTAAAAACCTAGTGAGATTAGGGGTATAGTTGCTATTAGTAGTAGAAGGCGATAGTATTAAGAGTTATAATATAAGTTATATTAGTATACTTTGCTGTTATATAGTCTTAGGACTTTATTAGGTAGGTATTAAGAAGAACGATCTTATTTAAGGTATGAATATTAATAACTATTCTGCCTTTACAATTAGGCTTATTATTAGGCTTAAGTATACTATTAGGATATATTATAGGGGTTTTCTTAATATTACTATCCTTCTATAACTTCTTAATCTATTCTACAACCTATTCTCACTAAACAACAAAAACTAAGAACGTAAAGAGGACTTAAGTCTTAATATAGAAAACCTTATTGCTATCTACAAGCTTACTAATAGTTTTATAGATAATCTCTTACTTATTAGGACTAATAGGGTAAACCTTACATTTCTTTAGGAGATTTTATTACTAGTTAGACTTAAAATACACTTAAAGTTATTCCTCTTTAGGGATATTAGCAAAACCTATATTGCAAAAGATATCTTTAAACTTAGTAAGTAATTCTACGATTTATTAAGCGTTATTAAGGTTACTGCTATTATAGATATAGATACTAGTAGGGTATATATCTATCATCTCATATTATTTAATTAAATATTTTTTATTATAATTATCTAGCAACTAAATTGCAAATTCTAATGCTTCACTATTCTTATTAGTATTAACTAAGTAAGCTTAAGCTGATAAATTAATTAAAACAAGGTAGCTAAGTAGGATGCCTTTAGGGATATATTAAGGGAGGTTATAGTTATTATAAACTATAATCTTAGTTATAGTTATATCTACAAAGAGTGTGAAGGTATTAATATTAAGGTTCTTAACTAGCTTAAATAAGAGATCTTAAGAGTTATTATTAATATAATAGTAGATCTAGATCTTACTATACAATCTAGTAGAGATTATTATATAATATAATACTATAACCTTTATATTATAATAAGTACTATTATGCAATATAGCTATTAAGATCTTAACTTTATAAGATATAATAATAGTATAACTAATAGAGTTTAAGATATTAAACTTCTCTAGTCTTAAGTAATCTATACTAAGTAGGATGTTAGCTTATAAGTTATTAATAATAGACACTTCGCAAGTAAAGGTTGTAATTATAAGGTTACCTTAGGGAAATATAGTGCTTCTAAAGTTAAGATTAATAACAACATATTAATTAGTGTAATATTAGTTGTTACTAATACTATAAATAATAATAAGTGTAGCTTAGGTTCTAACCTCTAGATATAGATACTACTTAGACAGAAAGATTTTATTAATTAATAATAAAGAATAACTAATATTGCTATAGATATTAATCTAATCTAGCTTATAGATATTAGGTATAATCTAATACTATAGATAGGTCTATAATCTAAAACTAAAGCTTACGCTAATCTAACTTAAAATATTAATAAGTGATCTAATAATAGTTAGGGACTTATCGCTAGCAGTAGTAGGAGCAGCTAGGAGTTATAAAATCTATTGTCTAATCTTAATAGGTATAAAGCGTAAAGTTTGCTTCACTATAGGTGCTACTAGCAAATTCTAAATTACTATAAGGGCTTATCGCAAGACATTAGTAGTATATACTATAGGTTAGCAGAGATTATTACTATATAAGTCCTATAATCTAGTTATGCTATAAGAGTCTTAGAGGTAGTTATATAACTTATTCTTACTAAGAAAGACTTTAGAATAGTTATAGCACTTCATAGAGGAGATATTAGCAACTATTGCAAGATAATAAGCATTATAGATATCTTCAGGCTAATTAGGAGGTATAAACTATTCCTCGTTTATATTTATATAGCAATTAGTATTATTATAGTTATAGTATAGCAGAGCATTATTATAATCTTCTGCTACTAATAGGGAGTAGTAGCTAATATACTTAGAATAATACTTAGGATCTAGCTTAATAGGATCTATAGGATCGCTAGATTCACTATAGTAAGCTTAAGTAGTTTATAGTTAGGGTGCGAATGTAGATCTAGCTATAGCATTAGTGCTATATAGTAAGCAGTAGTTCTCTAGGATAAGTAGTTGCTACTATTATAGCTAGTTGCTAGCTTAGTTAGGCTAGTAGGGATTAGGTTACTAGTTAGAAAGGAATTAGAACTAATTGCTATAATTACTATATTGCTAGTTATTTCTATATAAACCTCTACTAAAGTTATTATAACCTTAGTTATAATTATTCTAGTTCTAATTATTATAACTACTATATTACTATAGGTTATTATAGCTACCTTAACTATAGTTATTATTGAAACTACTACGTTACTAAAATTAATTTAGAGGATTTTAGTAGTAGTTAGTAGGCTAGAAAGGCCTATTAGCTGCCTATTATTAGTTATAGTTAGAAGTTAAGCTAAATTAGTTCCCTTAATTATATTAGTTAGCCTTGCTTATATAGCTTTACTACTATAAATATCGCTAAAGTGCAAAGTTATAGGGACCTATAGGGGGTATATATCTTTCTTAGGCTAGGTTGTAAATTATAGATTTATGCTTATAAATATTTTAGACGAAAGATTTAAGAGTTATAGTAGCAGATAGAGGTAGGATAATTAATTATAAAGTGCTATTGAGGGCCTTATATACCGCTTTAATATAACTTTCCTTAGCAATACTATAGGACTTAGCGTTATAAATTATAGACTAAATAAAGGTATAGATATCCTTATTATTATAGATATCTTACAGACTAAAGCTTACAGATTTCTATTATCATATTATGTTGCTATAATAAAGCTTAAATCGCTTAAAGATCTTATTATTAATAGCAATAATATCAGTATTATAAAGCAGAGATTAGTTAACATTACTAAGCACCTATAAATACTAAATAAATATAGGACCTTAGAGATATTAAGTCTAGATATCATAAACTATAGCTAAGCCTCATAAGTTCATAAGATCTATAAGTCGCTCTATAAAAGAATAAACATCTATATAGATTATATTCTTTCTATTATAGATTATATTAAGTCTCTCTAGATTGTAAGCTATAGGGTTAAATATGCTAATATTAATAAGATATAAGATTAGATTGCTTAATATATTACCTCTAATTCCTCTAGTATTTATAGCGTTACTGTTATTATTATAGATTATAGTCTTAAGTTATAAAATAGTAGTTATAAATAACTTAGCTATATTATTAGCATTCTCATGTTTATAAGCAGCATTATTATCCTCAAGCTATTATATTATATTAACGAAGAGATTTATAGCACCCTCAGCAGTAAGAACATTAAGGCCTATAAGCAAATTAAAGTTAGGATTATTTCTACTTATATTATTAGAACTATAATAATATAAAGATTACTAAGATCTAGTTTTATTACAAAAAGGAGAAGAGTGAGGAGAGTTAGCATAATTAGTTTTAATAAGAGGAAGAGTTATAGGTTCTATCTTATTAGTAGAACTAAAGTTGTTAGTAAGATTAAACTAAAAGAGTAATATATTATCCTTATTGTTATTAAATATAGTGAGGTTATAAGATCTAATACTAAAGTTAATATAGCTAATCTAGTAGGAGTTATAGAAAAGGGAGCTAAGTAGGTTTAGATAGGATTAGCTAGATTAAGTAGATTAGATCTATATACTAAGATCATTAAAATTTAGGTTGCTTAGATTAATACTAAGATTAATAATCTTAGTATTATTATTATAGGTAGTAATAATAGGAGAGTTAGCTACTAGTATAGTGATATATAGGGATAGGAGCTGTAGGGGAGAGGTACTAAGTCTAAAGGCTGCTTAAAGGGGTGAAGGGAAAGTTATTGCAGTTAGGGCTATAGTAGTAATAAGCGCTAGCATTATAGTAATTATAGGTAGATATTATTAGTTCTTATAGTATTAAGCCTAATAATAAAAGGTTCTTAGGAAGTTCTAGAATAGGTTCTTAGATTTAGCTTATTCAATAGGGTATTAATCGTTATTAAAGAATATTGCATAAGTTAGGTCTTTAGAGATCTCTATAACTAAGCGTTTAGCAAGTAGTAGATTAGTTTTATTAACAATATCTAGAAATAAATAATTAGTTGCTATAAAATTAAGTAGTTCTTATGCTTAACACCTTAGATTAGTATCTATAGAGCGGGAGTTGCAATCTATTATAAGCTTATAGTTATAACGTTAAGTTATAGGTAGGGATTATGGTTTATATAGATATCTAGACTTTTTAGATTTTAATAATATAGGTATGTTAAGGGTAGGGGTAAGGCTTAATTATAATTAGTTAAAACTTAAGAAGGTAGGGAAGGTAGTTATTATAACATATTAGTAGTCTATATAAGTTAAGTTAAATATCAAGAGAAATAGGAAAAACGCTAGAATTATAATAATAGTAAATCTAATTATAGGCAATAATCATAAATCGTAGTAGGAGAGAAGAAGAAAAATAAATCTTACGATATATATAATTTGATATCGCAAGGCAGTAGTCTCTAGCTTCTAGATCAAAACGTTATGCTACTAGTTATAAGTAGTAAGTGGTATGAGTGTAGATATATTAGTTAAGTGTAAGTCTAGGTATAATGGGGGCGTGAGGTAGCCTAAGTAGTGCCCTGTAGTGGGGCTACCCTCACAGAGACCCTTGGCGTTCCACGCCTCGACCCGATCGGCGCAGGGATCTGCAAGTGCCGATGGTCCACAAGCTGCTAAATCTGACGACCATCAATTACACAGGAATGTTACCTTTGGCAGGTCGGTCGACTGCGGGAACGATGTTCCTAAAGTTGGGGAGATGGGGAAGGCTTCGTGGCCAACGCCGGTGATTGAAGCCGATACCTCCCGATTCCGCAGCTAGAAATCGGTAGGTTGCACCAGTGGAACCTGCCTTGTCGAGTGCACTTCGCTGGTCGATTGACCGACTGCCTGATGGCGCCACCAGATCTTTGCTGACCGGTAGGCACCGCCAATCCCAAGTGTCACCTACCTCCGCTAAGCCAGTTGGGCACCGCACCCCGCACCAGACGAGCCTCCACTGCAGTGAGTGTCCTTCCCATTGCTGGTGTCACTGCAACACACGTGCGCAAACACACCGAGGACGACAGACTATCGCCCCGTCTGAACTATTCTCTAAGATGCCTGCATCTCTGCCTGATCCCATGTCTGACTTTAAAGAATCTGACTACAGGCGTTTCCGTGGTTCATCATGCGTTTACAGTGGAGCTCCAAGCGAGCTTTGGGGGGCCGCTCTGGCTAGCGATCGCTCACAAGGTCACCGTTGAGGGGTCAGTCATGATCCACGCATCCGCTACCTTGGCACGCGTCCATCCGCCGACCGTATCGTCGCCACGACTCCCTTTCTTGAGGTATACAGATGCATGTCGCCAGTCATTCGGCTCTCCACCGAACCAATGTCCAAACCCTGATGGACATTTGAGCATTGCATTCTGAAGAAATGGCTTCCCCACTTTGAGTGCCAAAGATCGGGAGGTAACCACACTGCACTGCACTGACGCCCGAGCTGTACCCACAGAAGGTAACTCCCGATTGTAGCGCTAAAATCGGGAGGTATCTACTGTACTGTCGCTGTACTCAGAGGGCACCTCCCAATTTCAGCCCTGGAATCGGGAGGTAGCAACATCACAACGGTGATGGCAACTATGCGACTTGAGGCTTCTCGTAAGGTACATGGAGTGTGGTTCGATGGAAATTTGCAGCTTGTCGCGTCTCACGGTACGATCCCACACCTATGGCACGGAGTGTCACGAAAGCGTTTTCCGCACATCACAACGCTCCAGAGGCGATAAGAAGGTTTCACCTCCATGGCTCGCAACTTTGAGCAAGCGGAGTATTCGACTGAACCCGACCGCCAATCTCTCATCGTCTTCTGCTGACTTCTGCCGGCAGCGGGGGGCGTTTGAACCTTCCCCTCGCGATGAAGTATTTGGAACGCGGTCGCGGCCCGAGCATCATTGCCGTCACAGTCCGATATCCCCACCTTGCTCTTTTATGGCCGAGCCCGGCCGTCGACAGACTGCCGGCGATGTTTTGCCCCGCTTGATCTGTATCGTGTCAGAACCGCCCAAATCTCCGACCACACAACTTCGCATATCGCACGGTCAAAATCAACTTCGATCTCGACTACAAACCTTAACCCGATCGAAGCCTTGATGAGCCCATCTAACAATTATCTCCCCACCGCCACCTGAAACATGAAGAATCACAGAACGACAGCTCCGTGACTTGTGCGGCACGACTCTCAATCGCTCCCATACCTCCAGCCTCCCAATGCTCGGCTACCGTCGCTTCACCAGTCTCCATCGAGATTCTAGCTCCCGGTCGCTCTGCTTGCCACCATACACATTCTTTCGGCCCGCTATCTCGACCCAAAAAGCCATGAAGACAGCATCGAAAACTGCACCACAGCTTCTTAGTTACCATCATTTACGTTGGGAAAGTGATTGTACCTCTCGAGTTGCCAGATATTTACTAGCATGGACTTGGGCACCGGATTGGGGCTTTGATTTGGTCAATCTGAACGGACGGCGCAGTGAGAAGTTGGCATACAATGATGTGGCCCCAAAGACACGCACACCAAGTTGGGAGTCGGGTAGTGGTCTGTGCGGACATCCTTGGGGACCCTGCCGCACCCATCATCAAACCACGCATGCTTTTTGGAGAGAAACACTACGAAGAACGGCGGCGGCAAAAATTCGAGTTCATGGAATCCAAAATTGAAACTCACATATCGGGACGGACATTCAGTGGGCTGATGGTCCGCCGCGATAGTGAATGGTCGAGTAACACCTTTATTGCTGCCCTGCATCATCTCCAAGCATGGCCAGCCAGAATGCCCAAATCGGCCGAGATCCGAGCCACCTCGCAGGTGCCACTGCCGCTGTTTAACATATCACGGTCGCACATTTGCTCTGCCGCCGGATGTTTGGATGGATCCAGGGCTCGATTGCTTTGCTTTGACGCTACGTGCAGGATTAAGTACACGCGGATTGAAGCGACTGCCGTGGTGCAGCATGCGGCTGGCGAATTGGCGGGTCTCCATCACCATCAATCGCCACAAGCCCCCAAGACCTTCCCTCAGCACAACCACAACATGCACAAGTGACTCTCCTAGCCGCCAAGGCCAATTGCGTCGGCATGAAGCTTGGAAGTTCAAAGTTGCGGTAATGTCAACCAGTGGTTTTGGAGGATGGTGCATTCAAACTCAAAACGGACCTGGTGGTTGGCGCTGGTCCAGAGGGGTTGCATGGGTGACGCAGGGCCACCTGGTGCCAGTCAAATCGGCGCGGTGGGTACATCCCGATTTCACGCCTGAGAATTGGTAGGTATCATTATCTAATCAAGGGTGTCCTGCGGTGAACACCGAGATACATACCGATTTCGCGGCTGGAAATCGGTATGTACCATCCATCACCGCCAGGGGGGTAGTTGGTCAACCACGATGCAGTCAGCGGCAACACCGCCCCTTGAGTTCGTGCGCGTGTAGATTAGCTACCAAACAAGAATATCGTTCTCTCCATCGAAAGTTGCTTGGCATCTTGCCCAATTCACGAACGACCTTGTTGTTAATCGCATATTGCCTCTCATGGGTCCGTTGTTCTGGATTGCTCCTTGCATCGAGTCACGAACGGGCCAATGAGAGGTGTGGGAACCCGGTCTGGGTAGCTGACTTTCAGCTACCCACAGGCTGTAGGTAGTGCACTACCCACTAAAGCCCCGAACACTGGCCGGGCGTGCATCACTTTTGGCACATACACCGCGTGTTCTCGGAAGCGACAAGTCGCCCGATCGAACTGCCTTGACAAATGCCATTGCGCCTTGGGGATTGGCTTTGTCTGGGAAATGCCGAATACAGATGAACTAGCTCGCCGGCCTTGCAAATCGTCTCGTTTACAGGTGCACACCTCCGTCTGCTGGTTTGCGTTTGCCGCCCACAGCCAATTTAGCAAATGTTGCCCAGCCTGAACTTGAGCAAGGTTCGGAGGCAATGTCACCGGGCGTTGTTGATTGGCTCGTGCGGTGCAAGCAGAACCAACAGTCCCAGACTCCTGACGTCCCTTGTGGAGGGCTTCCAGCATGTGCGCAAGAGTACTACAAGACAGCGCACCGTGCACGAGTGTGGACTGGATTCAAAATCTTGCAGGATTGCGACAAGCTCGGAAGATGGAAATCTGCTCCTGGGACAGGACCGAAAGCATTTCCCGCTGCTGCATCCCCACCACAGTCGGAAGCCCGGGCATCCATCCACTGGACCCCTACAAATGAAGTGGAAAGATACCTCCCGATTTTAGCGCTAAAATCGGGAGGTACCCTCTGTAAGCCCGGTGCAGCGATGGTGCAGTGGATACCTCCAGATTTCTTGGTGCGAAATCGGGAGGTAGCCTTTTAGCGCTTGGTCCCTGTAAGGTACGTACTGGGTTAGGTGTGCACTCGGACTTTGACACCGTCGGCACCTCGCGATGCCAACCTGGCCTCAGGCGACGCCGACGAAACAGCGAAAGAGGCCGGCTCTTGGTGAGGCCATCGAGCGAAAGGTTCTCATTTCAGCGGCTCTATCGACGGTCAGTTGAGCGAGCGCATGTACCTTACTTCGCTTCAGATTCCAGATCCACGACCCAACTGACCACGTTCAACGCCGGGTGCCTTAAAGATAGATACCTGGATGGATTGCAAGCGCCAGGAAGTAGCGACCGAGCTGCGAGCACCCGAATCAACATTTCCACTGTCAATCCCTCCGTCATCCCAAATCAAGCTTTCATCACACAGCCAAGAGAGCGGACTTGCAACGCACCAGACCGCACTGTCGTCCGACCCGGGAAAAACAAAACCAATCTTGGTTTTCAGCAGCCCCGTAGCCCAAGATCTCCCTTGGGGCTGCATCGGTGCTGTATTGGTGCTGCCTGGCCTGAAGAACGTCGTGGATGTGCATGTCCAAGTGCTGTTCTTGAATCTGCGGTTGTTGCATTGGTCCACAAAACCACCCGGCCAAGGTTCACCTTGACGATGATCTCGTTCTGAATATCCCAAAGGTCTGTGTCATTTCCCAGCGTTGCTCTCCAAGCCTCAGGCGAAAGGCAGCATCAACTCACCTCAGTTCGCAACAGATGGTCCGCGATACTTTCCAGCGCACTTTATCGGCTACCTCGTCCATCCATCCCTTCCACCGTCACGAGCGATCCTTGTCGCATCCTCGTCGCCGCATTCCCGCCACAGAACCCCGCGCGATCATCCCGACGGAAAGCTTGCGAGTCCCAATTCCCAAACTATGGCAGCGCTGCAGATGATATCCCAATCACCTGGCACTGCATGCACGGCCGCAGGTCCGCCGGCGCAGCCACGGAATTCCGACAAGCAGCGTCTCGGCCAAGACAGAGTCCCTGGCATTGCACACCTGCGAGCCAGTATGGATCAGCCATGCCGAACCGTTCAGCCCGAACGGCAGCCCTCTTTCCTAAGGAAAGCAAAGCAGCGTTGTTTGCGACGTCGGTCAACGCACACCATGGGCTGGCATTGCGTAGAGATCCAGCTAGAGCTACCCACAAACCCGATGGATTATTGGCGTATGCTATTCCAGATACCTTTCCCGCCAGTGGGACCGCTCTCTGAAGGCCGTGACAGAAGAATTTGCTGCCCAGACCAAACTCGGCTGCAGAAGCAAGACGACCCACCAACTTGAGGTCGGATCGATCGGGGCCCATGATTTCGCGCCGTCGTTGCGTCGAACCGAATTTGTGAAGCTTTCCATGGCTGCCGAGATCCATGGCGTCGGTAGAGAAAGTGCGAAGTTCGACATCAAGGAGGTCGGGTGCAATGGCAGGGAGGTTACACATGCGCATGGTGAAGGCTTCATTCGTTCCGCCCATCCCTCGCTGTCTTGGATGCAATCGTGGCACCCATCACGGCAGCCTCGCACATTGAAGTTGAGGTAGTTTTGCTAGCTGGTGCTCATCCCAAGATCCTTCCATCTAGATACACCATCATGTCCACTCCTTCGTTTTCTTCCCAAGCCCCCGATCTAGCTGTCCGGGTTGCTTCCAGTGAGCCCGCTCTTGCCCTGCGGCCCTTGGGCGACGAGCGCACCTCTCACTAATCCAGCGCAGAGGCTTCATACGTTGGAGGCTGTCTGATGGCTGCCAGCGGCACGTCGTAAGGCGAATGCTCAATGGCAAACTCTGCTGCCCGAATTTACATCAATCGAACGGTTGGTTTCCGAGTCTCGCAGAACACTGAACAGGGCTTTCCAAGCTGCCTACCAAACCGATTTCTTCCCACCAGCCCAGCCGACACGGCCTGCAATACAGAGTATGCAAAAAACCTTCCAAGCGCAAGCCTGCTGCCTCGGAAATCTCGTAGCAAGCACTTTATCCATCTACCATGGTGCCTACTCCCACGACTTCCTTCTCGAACGGGTTCCAGCCGCTGGCCGCAGCCGGCACAAACAAAGACTTTCCTACCTCTCCCCAGCGGAACGATCAAGGTGGCGGGCTTCCAGAACTTCACGAAAGCGGGTTGCTGTGTAGCTGCCCACATTTTCCTGAGTATGCTGAAGATCAAGGCATGCTGTGGCGGGCCGCAGGCGGCAAGGGATGACTCTGGTGGTCAACGGTGTCATGGTCCAGCATGCGTGGCGGCCAAGTTCTTAGTGGCCTTTGGGGGAGTCATAACTCGACTGGGTAGTGCGAAGAGGACAGCTGGACCGATGGGCCCGTTTGTTAAGGAAACCTATTAGGTGGCGATGGGACATGAGGAAGGGGTGGGTGCAGCATCAATAATCGGGCCAAAGACTGCAAGGTTCGGAGCTGTTCGGTAAGATGTGTGCCCCTGAAATCTCCCTATTTTTCGGTGTAGGATCGGGAGGTACCTAAGGTATCTACCGATTTTTGGGTGTGGGATTGGGAGGTACCAAAAGGTTCCAGCAAGCAGTCGGCCTGACTTACCGGGAATTGGTAGACTTATTGCAAGCGTTCGCCACCCACCTTACACTTCCTGCAATTCCGTGTCGTGCTGGGACGTTTCCCATGAACCTGGAAGGCGTCGGCAAGGTCCTTCCTCCCGATTCACTGCCAACAATCGGGAGGTTTCCACTGTATTTACAGAAGGTACCTACCGATTTCACCGCTGTAAATCGGGATGCATGTCGGATGTCCCCGACTGAGCAATGCCATGCCGCATCCCGGTCCCGCAATGAGAACCGATTTCTGGCTGTGAAATCGGGAGGTACGAACTTCATTCTTCGCCACTTCAACTACACTCACTACTGGGTCCGCCATTGCAACACATCCGACCTGCCCTCCAAGTGTTTCTGGTTCTTCACTTGCCTGACGAGGAAAAAATGCACAACTCGTCTCGGAGAGAACCATCGAATCTTTTCCGCCAAAGGCTTCGGTCGCCCGCCCATACGACTGGCATTCAATGTGGCCGTCTGACGTCGGGTTTCTGCTTCACCACGGGCACGTCACGGGGGAAGCTCGTGTGATGAAGAAGAAAGGGCGCTTTCCCTGCGGTTCACAGAGGTTGCTGGCTGAAGAAGGGTCTCAAGAGGTTCGGGCAGGCACAACCCAGGTGCACCCAGTCTCGATAATCTTGAAGCAAGTGTGCCGCCCAAAACGGCAAGCATCGTCACTGCAGTCGGGCAACCACCCACCTGCCACTTCCGTTGCTTCGGCTTTTGACTTTGAAGATTTCTTCGGGCAGCGGCTTCAAAAATTTCGCGGCAGCAGCTCGGCCGTCCGCAAGAACGAGCCAGTCAAACTTGTTTCGTGCCTCGCTATTTCTTTCGAACAACTTCTTTTCTCTTCCTCCTCCCACAAGCCGGTCTCCATTCCAGGCTCTTTCAGCGTCCTTGGGCGGCGGCTATTCTACCGCTCGGTATCCGGTCAACCGATCTCTGGCCATCGAGACCGTCAATTTCGTCAATCCCGCCCACGATATCGACACCTTCCATCCCGACAGAACCGAACCACAACGATCATGGATGATTGTCGCCCAACTAAGCGCCGGCGAGAGAGTGTCTCCAATGCCGACCTTGGGAAGCCCGAGGCCACTGCGTCTAATTCTAAGGGTTGCTCGAAGAAGCTCGCAGGGCAAATTGATGAATACCATCGCGCGCACGACAACGTCCTGCGCAAGGTCACGTTGCTTCAACGTAACGTCACCACGACCACCGGCAAGATACGCTCATCCCTCGTGCATGCTGTTGACTTGCATAACCAACTGGCCGAATGGCTGCAGTCACATGGCGAGCTTCTCAGCTCCCGATGCTGCAAGTGCGATGACCCCCAGTTCCGGTATCTGTTCGCCGACTGCAAGCATGTACGTTTTGCCCCCACTGCTTCGTTGACTTTACTAATATGCCGTTTCAAGAAAGCTTGCGAAGCCTGCGTGTCGGTCTCCGGCCGCTGCTGCGACACGAGCCAACACATTCTAAGGGTTTTCTTCGAGCCGTGTCCCATTTGCTTGAGCTCAGGCGCCGGCAACGAGATGGTGGTGTTCACTTGTGGTAAGGAGAACTGGTCATGATTGACTTCGATGGACCAAGCTGACTCTCTCGCGAGCAGGCCATGTCGCGTGCAAAGTATGCTTCGACGAACTCCACATGGAAATCAAGTCAACCTGTATCATTTGTCGAACGTCGATCGGCCGGGACCCTATCTGCTCGTACAAGTAGGCAACAGCAAGCTGGCAAACTCCGTATTTCCCATCTCTTCGTTGCAGGGGTCTCGACATCGGCCGGTCCTGCGACACATCACCGTTTGGGGACCATACCTCCGCTTCAAGGCACACCATGTCTAGTAGTTCGAGTTTCCACTACATTGTTTGCGCGTCCATATGTTACGATAGTTCTGAGGCATTCGTGAGGTTACTTGGGGAGTGGGGAAACATGGAAGAAAGAAGGCAGCAGAATTTGGGAGTTGATTGTCACATCCTACGTAACTCTTGCGAGACTTAGACTGCCAGAGGAGCCCGTCGAGCATACAACCGAGTATTTCTAGAGTGGCCATTGGACAAGCAGAAATTCCCCCTTTTCAACATCTTCGCTACCTAGTGCAGGTCGAGTCTTCAGGACTCTGGACATCACTCTGTCAGTTGGATGAGGCTCATCGTCACAATACAACGCTTCGAAGGTGATCCTTCTTGTCCACAGAAATGCCTCAGACTCCAGTAGTCTGCAAAGAAATCCGGGTGCTGAAGAATGAGAGCAATCCAAAGGGGTCGTTTTCGATACTGTCTTTGCCATGTCCGTATTGCTCAGTGGGCCAGCATCGATACCTACCGATTTTCCGGTGTGGAATCGGTAGGTACCAACTTGCTTCAGTGGACTGTCCCCTGTGGCGTTGGCGGAGTTGTATTGACACCTCCCGATTTTTCGGTGTAGAATCGGTAGGTACCAACTTGCTCCAGTGGACCGTCCCCTGTAAGGTACCTGTGGGGACCTTGGTAGGTGGAATTGCTGCCATCCATCCAATGCCAGACTCAGTCACTGCCAGACGACCGATTCAGTCGTTACCTTGCGCTCCCGATCTTCCCTGGGGGTTGTGCAACGTCGGGAATCTTTTCTCGGATTTGGAGACGTCTCCAGATCGAACGTGGAGATGCGGTGCACGTAGCAGGTTGAGCACTCGTTTGTTGCACCACCGATCACGGGCTTGCGGAAGAGTGACCATTCATCGAGGGCCGCCAGGAAAGTCGCGACTGCTCGAGCTTTGATGGGAGAGCGTGGCCACGTTTCTCTTTGACTCGAGATGGACACTTCTCAAAGGCAGCAACTGGTTTCACGGGGCGATTGAACTCTGTGGTGCTTGCTGTTCGGCCAAAAGAAGACTGCCCGCACCGATGGGAAACACAGGAGAAAGGAGCCCCTCTCCTGCGTGCTCCCAGTGGCGCATCCCCTGTGGGTAGCGAACACTCCGCTACCAGGACAGTGGGTAGCTGAAAGTCAGCTACCCACACCGGGATCCCACACCTCTGGTTGACTCCCCACTGACAGACAGGAGACACAAAGGTGCCTCTGTCACTGCACATGCGCTGTCACAGTCACATTCCACCGACACCTCCACCCAGAGTGCCTTTTCAGCCTTCGTGTGCCGCCTGCACCATACAGCCTGGTCCGGACCGTCTCAACCCCCCGACGGACCCAAGGTGTGCCATCCGAAGCCATACCAGCCGGGGCAAAGGTCGTGCTCAGCTCGGACAAGGTGGATGCATGTCCCCGGACGAGTCGGTCTGAGCTTCCAGCCACCACTGCGACCTGAGCGCGGGTCGGGCCGGCCCGCGGAGGCGGGGCGGGGGGGGGGGGGGGGGGGGGGGGGGGGGGGGGGGGGGGGGGGGGGGGGGGGGGGGGGGGGGGGGGGGGGGG
>JAKMXC010000701.1:0-27050 GCA_025328345.1 Colletotrichum sp. SAR11_59
CGCCGTGTACTCCCGAGCCGCCGCCGCCCGCCCCGCGCCGGACGGCGGCGAGGCGGTCACCCGTGACCGCGTCGCCTGAGCCGCCTGGGACCGCGACGCTCGGGACTCCAGGAGCGCCGGGGAGAGAGACGCTCGGGATGGCGACGCTGGGAACTCCCGGGATAGAGACGCTAGGAATAGCGACGCTGGGAACTCCAGGGAGAGCGACACTGGGGACGCCGACGCTGGGGACGGCAACGCTGGGAACACCAGGGAGAGCGACGCTCGGGACGGCGACGCTGGGGATAGCGGGAGCTCCAGGAGCACCGCCGCCGTTGCCGCCACCACCTCCTCCGTTACCCCTAGCAATGATCTCGGCGGTCAGTTGCTCGAGCTTGGCCCTGATAGCATCAGCGTTGGCCTGGACCTGCTTGACAACGGCTTGAGCCTGCGCCTGCTTGTCGGCGGCAACAGTGGTAGCGGCCTTGTTGAGCTCGACGATCAGGGCAGCGGTCCTGGAAAGATCGTCGCGAAGCTGTGCAAGAGTCTGATAGGCAAGGGCCTCGGCTCCGAGGTTCTGGAAGTTGAAGGAGATCGCCGGGGTAACAATGTAGCCGGGCTGGATGACAAGGGCGTTTTGGCGCGAGATGAGACCGGCGTTGACAGAGGAGACTGCCAGAGCGGCAAGGGCAGCAGAGGCGATCCTGTACTGCATCTTGGCGACTGTAAACGGTTGTATTGAAGTGTGTAGAGAAGCTTGGCGAGAGGGTGAGTAGATTAGATGTGCAGATGATAGTTGCCAAGAGGATGTTGCAGTGTAGGGCTGAGTTGGTGATTGTTGATGCGGATGAGGAGGGAAAAGAGATAATTGAGGGGAGAGATACCGGCGCCTCTTATAGGGATTTGGGATGGTATCGCATCTCACGATATCCACTTGTTCTCGGCGACGTTGCGAAGCAGCCTTGCAACATTTCCGCAAACGAGACTTGGCCCCTCGTGGTGGGATGGCGAGAGAACCATGGCTGCTTAGGCGGAGGTGGCTCCGTGGACTACAGACTCCATCCGGAGCCTTGGACTGGCCCACATTGAGAGCTTGCTGATCATTCCGAAGCTTTGTGAGAGCCAATATCCAGTCTACTCGAGGTCATGTTGCTCCAGCTCGTCAAGGGTGTCCGCCTTCAGGCAGATGCCGAGCTAGCCTAGGAATTGCCGTGCCGGTGGATGAGACGGTCGACTTGGTTGAGCCGCGCTAAGGGATCTTCCCGTGACGTCGGAGGCCTGGGCCGATCCAGATGGGCCCGCGTTCCTCGGAAAGTGCCAAAATTTTCACCCGGAAGGCTCAGTCTACCGCTGGTAGTGAGTAAAGATGTCTCTGGTTGATGTCAACAGGTCCTGCCAAGCCGCCAAGTACCCTTAGTGACCAAAAACGTCGAGGAAATTTCATCCCGCCGGAGGAAAACCGTCTTCCAACATCACGGTGATGTGATGGAGAGTCTGGGCTTACTCGAACTGACTCTGAATACCCTGAGCCCCTTGAAGCCCCTGTTCATCGATCTCGATCATCATCCTGGGGTCTCATTGAAGCATGCCGCTCTCGGAGAGGTGAACCATCGTCATGAGTGATATTGCGCAGTCAGGAAAACAACACAGATTGTGGTCAGTCCAAGCTATGACGACATTGCAACGCTCTATTCAGCCAGGGTTGAACTTTCACTTCTCTTCAGCAACGCCGCAGGCGCCGAGAGACATCCCGTCCGAATCACGGCTTCCAATGCTCAAAGAAAATATTTGAATCCGTAAGACATGTTTTGTGCGGCGAAGATTTGACAAGGAATGTTGGCGGGTAAGGCGTCTTCACATCTCTCACTCGTCGGATCGGGTTTCCTCACCTCCGTCCGGCAGCCCTCATCACCTAGCAAGAACGCTGGGAACGGAAGAGCTGTGCTGTGTTCTTTCTCGTCACGGCCGAATGAGGAAATACCAAAGCACCTTTGACCAATGATGTCTCAGGGTCTAGAGGAGCTTCCCGAGGTGATGTCTGTGACTAGCTGCTGTGCTAACGAATGAGCAGGCTACTTGAAGCCACATCCCCACATCCAACGGGAACAACCCTTCTGGCGGCTCGACCCAGGCTGACTCAATCTAGACGTTATTAGAGCTGGGAACTAGGCAATGGTGTAATCATCCAGATTGAGCTTAGACTAGGCTTGGCGGAAGAGCTAGGCTGGCGGGAAATATGTCAGCGGATGGCTCCTCAGCGGGCCGCATTCATCGACAGCGGGGAGCCCCAGCCGCCTTCGATCTGTGAAGGGGAGCCTATTTTGTAGCGGGACGCCGGTGATCTGACCAAGTTCTGGTGGCAGATTCCGTAAATGGCATTCTCCGAGACAACGTTTGCGGCTGTATGACGGGAGTGAAGCTTACAGTCAGTGTTGTGTGGATTGATTGATTGAGCTGACTCAACTGCTGTGGAAACCACATTCCAGACCGCAGGGCCGCGCTTCACGGCCCGAATTGTGAATGTTGCGAATCGGTTCCAGGCTTCACAATTTTGGAAGTTTGGAAGTCTTGATAGAAATATCCAAACTACATGTTGCTCTTGTTTGATGTATCCAAAGTAACATCTACCTAGTGTTCTTGCAGAATGATTCACGTAATACTCAAGGCACTTCTGTATTTCAACCTAATCTCAATAATCCTTATTCACGCGTATCACATATTGCGAAATCCTTACCCGAATGGAAAGGTGTTTCTTGCCTTATTCATACACCCCAGCAATGAAATCTTCATGGTTTGCCAGACATGTCTACTGGGCATTGGCTGGTGCGAATTTTGTTACTCCATCCGTGACTCAAACATGAATGCTACGTTTCCATCCTCAAATGCCGGCTTCTGAAGCCAAGCATCAATCGACAGGCAACATGTAGTTTTTGTCTCGTGGGCACGTTATGGAAAGGGGGAGATCGACAGTTTCCGAGCCCGCCTCCGAGTTATTTCCCAAGCTGTGGAACATTTCGCAGTTTCCTCTTTTGGACCCTGAGACATGTCTTCGAGGGATCGGCGCATGTTTTCAGTATCTTTGGCCGGGTGGCCAAAATAACTATGACACCTTATTTGGAGGTCTTATTGCGACCTCACCATGACGTTCTACACATTTCACCCATTGGCAAACTCTGCTTCAAGAACGAGAACCCAAGGTAGGCTGTCTCTCCGCCAGCCACCAACGTTGAGGCTCTCTTAAGCCTACCATCTAAACAATGCATTCACTATGTTTATGGCATCTCAATAAACGTGTCGCAACGTTTGCAGAAGGCAGTGTGCCCGCAAACCTTTTCCCGGTCCGAACGAAAAGACGAAAATGAGATCGGCCCGGTCGCTCGGTTCATCCTGATCAGTGTCGATCGCAGTCTGGTCTTCCGGCAATTATCCTTGTGAGGCTCATTAAGGTTATGTTTTCGACGTTACCGTTCCTTGCGGAGAATCTGGTCCTGGGCCCATACACCATGGCGTCATGTTGTTCGGCGCCCAGCCCGAAATCCCATTCCGCTTTCGTGCCGAGGCCCAGAAAGCCTCAAGAAACGTCGTCCCTGCAGTGATGAACTCAACAAATCCCAACCGTGGGTATGTCAGCACATGGAATTTTGCCTTCCGAGCGCAATATTGGAGTGTCTTGCCAAGGCGAAGGTCACTTCCCCCTCTCGACTAGCTGGCTCTTACCATCTGCGATACGCCTTCTTGGAAGCTAGACACGGCATCGAGATGTCGACAATAGTCCGGATGGCGATGAAGGTTTTGACATCGGCGTGATTAGAGATGCCAATGTCCGGGTTAACCAGACTTGCCGATATATTGCTGCTTTGTGAGCAAAGGCTACTTTCAGACGAGTAGGAGGCAGAGCCCAGAACGCAGAATTCGTTTGGCTGGCTTTGCGACTCTTTTTTCTCCTTTTGCCGTGTGGGAGAGTCGTGACCGTACCAAGGTGTCAAGAATAGATCTTTGCGTAGAGCCCGCGTGCATGGTAATTTGAAAATCAATACGAAAAGACGACTTTAAAAATGGGAATGTGATTGAATACAAGAGCTTAATCCGCGAACCTGGTAAACCTTGTTTTATGCTTGTTTTTGAGTTATCACATGGTTACCTTAAAATTATATGCATGACGTGGCTTCTAAGTGCTCGGGCGGTGGTGGGTCTTTCCAACCACACTGAAGTCTGGCCACATCCAGGGCGAACAGATGATCTGATATTCGACCCGAGAAACTGGTTTGCCAATGCTGCCAAGAGAGCCATGTTTGACAAAGATCAGGCAATCCTTCCAGGGCATGAAAGCAGGTATTGCACAAGATGAGCGAGGTACTCTCAACAGAATTGGACCCTGTTCCAACCTGCCCCGGGAGCATACATGCGAAAAAGGGACTGGAAAGAAGACATTTTAGGCGTAGAAGTTTTCTACCTGATGTATTTGCTACCCAAACAGTACAGGTATCTACAGATCGTCAATCAGAGGGCTAAGTCCCTGAGCAGTGCCAATCTTGTCCTCAAAGAAGATCTTCAACCTCTCAACACGCTCACGGTTGACCATGAAACGCTCAAAGTCAATAGGGTTGGTCGAGTTGATCTCCATCAGATCAGGCCATCCGGTAGGGGCAGGGATGTCTCGGCGAACGCTCCAGGAACCGGTGACGTTGGGGTTCTGGTACTCATCGCTGAGCAGGAAGTTGTGCAGGAGCTTGGCACCCTCCTTGTGAGGTGCATCCTTGAGGATAGCGCCGCGCTGGCCCCACGTGACGAAGAAGCCTTCCTTGGGAATGGAGATATTGAAAGGGGCGGAGGGGATCATGCCGACACTGCCAGTGAAGGTCACCGCGTAAGAGTTGTTGGCCTGGCCCATCACGGTGGTGGGAGTAGCAGTGCCGCGCACCCAGCGAGGGTTCTGGGTGAGCAGGTTCTCGAACCAGCTGTAGCCGTATTGCTGCATCCTATCTCACTGTCAGTATCTTCGGACAATGACATGAACGGGCCTGAACTTACGCCAAGTCAAACGCGTAGAGAACTGCATCATCGTCGTTGGGGTAGGTGAAAACCAGCTTGTCCTTGTACTCGGGCTTCAAGAAGTCGAGGTAGTCGACGGGGCCATCAGAAACCTTGTCGGCATTCCAAATGTTGGTCCAGCCAAAGACGACAACAGCGTACCAAGCACCGAAGACATCGCGGAACCCGGGATGGATCTTGTCGTAGTTGAGAGGCTTGTAGCGCAAGAGAGCCCCCTCCTCGCCCCATCTGGGATAATCTTGGAGGGTCTACACAGAATGATCAGCAGCTGGGATGAACGATGAGATCAATTCGCCATACCTGAAGAATCACGCTGTCGACGTAGACATTGCCTTGAGACAGCTGACGATCAATGTTTCCGTCGATGTACTTGGAAACGTCGACGGTCAAGTTGAGAGTCATGCCGGGGAAGCGCTTCTCGAAAGCCTCCTTGAGAGCATCTTGCTGGTTCTTCTCATCACCTCCATGCCAGAGAGTGACGACGCCTCCCTCCGCGAGCGCAGCCTTGTGGATGTCGTCAATTGAGCGCGTTTCGATTTCAGGAGCCCCGTTGAAATTGAGGAGGTTGTCATAGGCGGCTACGGATGTGGCCAGGGCAGCCGAGATAAAGAGCGTGGGCAGAACCATGTTGGCTGGATCTTCAGTTGGTTAATAAGTGAGTGTAAAGAGTGACGACTGCCTTGTCTATAACAAGGTCACAATAGAAGGGCATTGGGCGGGAGGAGATGGAACTTATATAAAAGCTAATTTTGTGTCAGGGATAGGAGGAACCTGCGATCACACCGTACCTCGCGATGACTTGCCAGCTGGAAAGACCCCACTGAGGTCGATTCATGTCTTACCTAGTATCCGTATGGTAGGTCTAGGTGACAGAAATGGCAGGGACCTCTTGCGATGTGGGCTCCGGTGGGAGTGCGGGACTGGGCAACCGCTCGACCTCCCCAGTGTCGTATTCTTGGCGCGGGGAGAGCGATGAGAGCTGTAATCAGATGAACGTGGCGGTCCACTGGACGTCCCAATTTCAGCTATGGTGTAGCTGACAAGGGATCGATCGGAAAATTGTTGGTGTAGCATCAACAGGCATGCGAACTCGGCCAATCCCGTACACATTTGAGCCAAGTCCTTCATTCCGAGCGAGCCCGAGCAGCCATTTCTGAGCCTTATTCCGAGGCTTACAAATTTATGTTGTTTCCATTGACGTAAAATATTTACCATGCTATATTTCCGGCACGCATAGAAGGTTGAATCGAACGACATTCCTAAAGAGGTTCTTGCATCCAGACCCGGGCCGTGAATTAGATCCACAACCTCCGCTTTGCCCCGTCCACATCACGGCACATGCCTTTAGCCCCGAGTTAGGCAGGCTAGTTGGAGATGGATGTCCTTGCTGAGGCGAATTCTTACATAGGTGATGGAAGCCAGCCTGCAAGTCAAACAGGAGAAAGACTTGCCTGCCGCGCGGGTATGCAAGGATTTTCACTCATAGTTCGGATGCTTTAAGGTGCCGTGGGAAGATGGGGGCCGCAGAAGCATCCTTGCGTTGATCCCGAAATTTGACCTTGCCTCAAAGGGATACAATACCCAGACCCCGTGGCTGATTCAAAGAAGAGTCCCCCTGGAATTTAGACGTCACGGCCTTGGTTCTGATTTCAATAACAATTGAGGTGGAATAAGCAATACTCATGTGACCACGGGATGATCAAGTTCTTTCTCTTCTCTGGCAAGCCACAATTCTAGAGTCGATACTTGTAAAGGTACGCGAAGCAAGAACGCTCGATGTCTGAACATCTCATCAATGCAAATATGAGCTTGATATCCTGACTTCTGGGTGTCGCTACTTCATCCAACAGTTGTAGAAAGATCAGAACTTGAGGTTGGGGAGAGTCTTAGCTTTAAGGAGGTGCATCTCTCAGGGTGTACACGTCGCAGGGGGGTCTAAAAAGCGGGCAGGGGGCTGTAGTAGTGCTAGAAGAATAGATCTTCTAAGCTATATAAGTATAACTTTCCCTTTATAGTTTACTCTACTATATCTTAACTATCCCTAAACTATACCTATATTTAAATAAAATAAAGACTATATTATAATAGAATATAATTATAATAGATATTAATAATAGAGTTATATTATTTATAGTATATATATAGTATATACTATTATTAATAATTTATAAAAATATACTTCTTACTTTTCTTTTTATTTAAAAGAGATATATTATATATATATAAAACTTATTCTTAAAATATACTATTTTTAAGCTAAATATCCCTAATTTTTTAACTTATAATAAACTCTTTTTTAATTTTAATTAACTTTATTAACTTTTTAGCTATATTTATAGATAATAATCTATTCTTTAATCGTAATACTTTCTTTACTTTAAATAATACTAAGTAATAAAAATAAGAATAGAGATAATTTAAAGATAATAATTTAATTATAAACTTAACTTATTATATTATTTACTAACTTTATATTTAAACTTATTAATATAATAATTTATTTAAAAATAATATATAAAATAAAAGAAGTATATTTTATAAAATAAACTTAACTAAAATAAGTTTTTTTTTTTTAATTTATACTACTTATATACTCTATATATACTAAAAATATATATAAGATATAGTTAGAACTTAAAGTATTTTTATTACTTAAAATAGAAGTTATTAAGTTACTATATATATTATATATAACTATTTTATTATTTTAATATATCTTAAAACTTATTATAATAAAGTCCTTTACTATATTTCTTATAATATCTAAGATAAAAACCTTTTATATTCTTATATATAGAAGCTTATTCTAGATATTACTTAAACTATTTAATATTTAAATTATAGAAACTCTAAAATTATAAAGAGTTTATACTTAATTCTAAAATAAGTTTAGTTTTTATATATATTAAATATATATTAATATTATTTTAAACTTAAGAAAAAGATAAATTAGGTTTAATATTAATTTTATTAGTATAGTAATATTAAGTATTATAAGTTTATATACTTTTTAGTTATAACTTTAAATATAATATAAGATAAAGGGGATTTTATTAAAGTATTATAAGAACTATATATTATAAAAACTATATATAAAACCTCTAAATTAATTATAAATAAGTTAATTAAATATATATAAAAGTTAGTATTTAGCTTCTATATATACTATATATATACTAATAAAATAGATAGTTTCTATATAGCTTTTTAGTATAAATAGTAGAGGTATCTTAATAGTTTATATATTTAGAAGTTATAATTTCTATTTTAGAAACCTAAAAAGATTTACTAATATTAGATATTTTAAATATTTAAATAATATAATATAAGTATTATCTCTATATCTTTCTAATATAAACTAAATATATATATATTATAGGTCTTTTATATTAGTTATTTAAAACTAAGTTTTTTAGAACTATAATACTTTATTTATAGTATACCTATTAGGTAAAGTAAAGTTAATATTAAGTATCTTTATAATATAATTAAAATAAGTAGCTAGTATAAGGTTAAAATAGATTATATATATATTAAAAATATAGAAGTAAGCTATTAAAACTATAATAAGTAATAGATATATAGTATTATCTATATATATTTACTGTATACTAAGCTTCTTTTATTTTTAAAGTAATAATAAGATAAATATATTACTATATAGAGTTAAGTTTAATTTCTATATACTTCTTAACTTTACTAAGTTTCTATTTGTTTTTCTCTTTATATATAACTTATATATATATATATTTATAACTACTTTTATACTTTATAAATAAAGTAGTTCTTAGTTTTTTTAAATAAACTTAATATAGCTACTATTTCTATATATATACTTCTTATAACTTTAGTATATACTTAGTATAAGCTAACTCTATTTATAAATAGGTTTCTTCTCTATCTAAGTTTATATTAGATTTATAACTAATTTAAAGTTAACTTACTTTAAGTAATAAATATAATATTTAATAATAAAAATAAAGTATAATGATTCATCTTATAATACATCCTCTACTTTATGCAGCTTCCTTAATAAGCCTCACTAAGGGAGTAGGTTATATAACTAGTATAGGCCTTATAAGTTTATAATTTAAGAACGCTTAGGAAGGTAACTTCCTCTTAAGTAAGATATACCTTTTTATAAACTCTTTAGTCTCCTCTAACTACTAGTTCTTAGTAGTTATAAGCTTAGTTTATTAGAATTTTAATCTTACTTCTTTATTACTACTAGTATATTTTATAGAATAAGTAGGTCTCTTTTTTCTCTTTCTATATTTCTATTTATATATAACTACTTATTATACTTTATAAGATATCTTACTCTTCTAGAAAAGTTTCTAAAATAGACTTTTATTTTAAAAGTATATAAATTAAGTTATAAACTTATAAAGACTAACTAGTTTAGTTTAACTATCTTAAAGTAACCTATATTATATATAGCGTCTAGGATTTAGTTAATCCTAATAAACTTAATATACTTATTTTTAGAAATATTAATAAAATAAATATCTTTTCTCTTAAGGATTATATTATTTAGTTAAATAAAGAGAAGTAGAGTATTTATGATAGAGATTTTATAAAATAAGTAAATAATAAAACTTAAGAGGATATATAAAAAAGAACTACTAAAACTTAGTAGTAGTAAGCTACTAGTGAGGATAAAGTTACTTAGATTACTATTACTCTTATATTTATTTATATTTAACCTCCTCTTAAGCTAACTAAGCTAGTAACTATTATACTTAAGGATCTACTCCTCTAAGTTAGATATAGAATATTTATTAAATAATAGTCTATTTTAGCTACTAAAGCTTAAGATAATTAGAAAACTAAAGACTAGTTCCTAAGATATATCTAGAACTAGCTTTTTATAAGTATTAATAAGAAGTTTATAAGTATAGTTAAACTTTAGATCTTAAATAGGTTTAGTAAGAACTATATTTTATTTAAGTTTATTTTAGAATATAAAATATTACTTCTATTTAAGTTATATACTTTAGATACTTCTAAATTAGGTAATAATATAGATCCTACTTTAATACTTATATACTTATAAAAACCTATAAGCTAAACTACTTTAGATAATAATAGTAGTAGATTATTTTCTCTTTAAATAATAGTTAGACTACTTAAAGGTAAGCTTATAAAAAGTAACTTAGTTACTAAGACTATTATAAGGGAGAACTACTTAGGAATCCTTTATAAAGCTACTTATTTAAATATTAGCTTAATAGACTTTTATAACTAATAGATTAATTACTACTATTAAGTATTAACTTATAAGATTCTAGATATCTAAAGAGTTTTTATAGTTAAGTACTTTTTTTAAGCTATTAAGGTTTAAATTACTTCTAACTAAGTATTATAAATGATCTAAGATCTTATACTTATAAGGAATTATTTTAAGATTTTCCTAATCTAGAATACTATATAAAGGTCTTTATAAGAATTATTTACTTAAACTTTTATTAAAAGAAACGTAAGATTAGTAGAGTATTTATAATAATTAGTAGTAGATCTAATAACTTATAAGCTTTAAGCTTAACTTTAAGAGGATCTAAATCTAAAAAACTAAAGTTTAAAGATAAGAAGTCTTAAGAGTCTAGAGATACTCTTAGGGAAGCTGAAAAATACTTATACTAAGAATTTATTAGCGAAAAACAATCTTTACGATATACTTAGTCTCCTAAAGATTATATAAGAATTAAACTTATACTAATTAGTAATATATTTTACTAGTTAGTACTAAGAGTTACTATAGAAATCTAAAATAATATTAAAACTAAAATACTCTTAAAGAAGTAAAAACTAATCTACTAAGACTTTATAAGTAAATGATAGCTTAAGTTAGAAGATATTATAGGAGTAAAAAGATATATTACTAAGGGTACTACTTATTTTAATAATATAGTTACTATTATAGTTATATTACTATATATAGACTTAACTACTCTTAAGATACTTAAAGAGGGATTTAGATCTATCTTTAATATAAATAGAGAAAATAATAATCCTCTATAACCTCTTATAGTTTATAATACTATAGCTTTAAACTATATTATTAATAATATAAACTACTTATAAGATTATAAACTACTTAAGAGACTGAAGAAAGTTACTATAGGAAATTAAGTTTTAATAATCTATAGAGTAGGTATAAAGGTTTTTTATAAAGCTCTTTATAAACTTAGTAGATAATAAATAGAGGATCTTACTTTTAAGAAGGTTTTCTGTTAACATATAACATCTTATATAATAATAATAATATTTATAAGAATACTTACTTACTTAAATATTCTATATAAAATAAACTAATAAACTTTAAGGTATAAAACCTTATATAAAAATGCTCTATTTATTATAACTTATAACTATAATATTGATTATATAATATATATAGTTATATAAGTACCTTATATAATTAGCAGTTTAGTAGGTTACATTTTAAGTTATCTTTCCCCTCACTTTTCCCTACTTTAGGGAATAACCTACTAATAATATTAATAGGAATTATTATAATATATCTCTTCCTTTATTATTATTTATATAATTAAATACTTATAAATACTTAGGATTATTACGTTTTATTATAACTTAACCCTATTTATAACCCTTTACTATATAAACGTATATACTACGTTTCTAAATATATTTATATTTATATTAATAGGTTATAAACTTAGCTTAGAGATAACTTCTATTCCTTCTACTTCTTTACTTCTCCCTTACTCTCTTATAAAGCCTTACCTCTACTTAAGGGTTATATATACTAAAAATTACCTTTTTAAACGTTTTTTTATCTATACTACTTTTGTAGAAGCTAATATATTAGCTAGATTAGTAGTTTAGTTCTATAAAATATACTTTTTATAAATCTATATATCTAACCCTATATAAATTAATTATACTTCTATTAATCCTTCTCTAAGTAAATAGTTTCTTATTACTAATTTATTTAATCTATATTTTTTAAATTATCTCTTTAAACTATCCTCTAATTTACCCCTAATTTAGTTTAAACCTATACTTATAGTATAATAGACTTCTTCTCGACTAATTTATTATATAAGATATATATCTCCTTAGTTAAATAGAAGTTTAGTTAAAGAAGATATTAATTAAAGAAAAAGAAAAAACTACTCTTTTTTATTAATTAAACTTTAACTTTCTAGGTTTATAACTATTATAATGTTATTTTAAAAACTACTATACTATATATATAATAGCTCTTTTAGTTATATAACTTTACTATTATTTATCTTATATAAAGTTTATAACTATATACTATAACTTATTAAAGTAATAATAATTAATCCTAAAGTTTAGTTCCCTAAACTTATAAACTTTAAGAATTATAAAGTATAAACTATATATATAAAAGCCCTACTATATAGTAAAGATATTACTATAGACTTTATTAAGTTTATTTCTTCTACTAATAAAGATAAAAACTATAAAGCTTTAAATTATATATAGTTATTTTAAAATAATAAGCCCTTTAAGGTTATAAAACATAATTCTAACGCTTATATAGCTTAGAAGTACTTAAAAACCCTATATAAGTTTATAGGTTTTATAAATAAGTTTTTAACCTATAAAGAGTTTTTTAATACTTCCTTAGATAATTTTAAATCTATAGAAGATTATATAAATAAAATAAAAGAACTTATAAATAACTTATTATATAATTAGCTTAAACTACCTAATTAAGTAGTTATAGCTTATATACTTAATAGTTTAAATAAAACTTATAAGGCTTTTATAACCTCTATAACTTAGTCTCTTAGGACTAACCTTTCTACCTATAACTTAGACTCTTTATATACTAGTTTTATAGATAAGTATAAGAGAAAAAGAGGTAAAGAAGTAGTTAATAATATTACTACTAAGGGTAATAAAAAGAATAAAAAATAAAATAAAAACTAGGAAAATAATAAAAATAAAAATAAAATAAGTAAAAAACCTTAGAAAAAATAGAAAGGTTTATACTATAAAACTTATAAGAAAATAAACTATACTAAAGAAAACTACGCTTTTCTATATCCTAAAAAAGCACCTAGCTAGTAGAAAAAACCCTCTACTAGTATTACTAATACTAAAGATAAAGAAAAAGAAGTAGTTAATATAACTACTAAAGATAATATTACCCCCTATATATCTCTAAATAATCCTAAAGATCTTATAGATTTAATAGATTTATCTTCTAATAAAGATAAAGAAAATATTCTCTTTAAAAATATAAACTATACTACTCCTAATAATATAAATAATAATACTAATAATCCTTCTTTAAGTTATTTAATTAATTAGTCTATTATTAAGGAAAAAGGAAAATTAAGGAGTTATATTAATAAGAATAAAAAAACAGTTAATTTTTATATTAATACTATAGCTACTATTTATATAGTTAATAACTATAACTTTATAAAAAGTCCTATAAAAATAAATAAAATAATAAAATAAGGAGAAGTAAAGATACTTACTTCTACTATAAAGGGTAATTTAATAATATATCTTAATAATAATAAAATAATACTAAAAGATATTTATTATATACTTAAACTAGGTATTAATCTACTTAGCTAATCTAAGTTAGATTTATTAGGTATTACTTCTATTATATAGAAATAACCTATTTTATATAATATTAATATAGATTGTATTATTACTATAGGGGTAAAGAAGAATAATTTATATTTCTTCTAATTTCCTATTAATAATAATAATTATTATATATATAATATTATAACTAATAATAATATAAATAATAATAATAGTAATAGCCTCTAACTATAGCATAAACGTCTTAGATATATATATTTATAGACTCTTTTAAAAATAAAAGATAATACTACTATGAATATAAATATAAATAATAATAATAATAATTATAAGTTACTACTTTATAAAGCTTATTATAAAGGTAAATTTATTACTAAGGCTAGTAAAAAATAGGTTTATAATAAAAATCTAGATTATCTAGATTATATAGCTTTAGATTTACATAGGCTTATAACGCCTACTATATATAATAAATATAACCTTTTTATTATCTTTATAGATAAATATTCCTATTTTATATAGGGAAAATTATTAAGAGATAAAGCTAAGGAAACTATACTTAACGCTTTTCTTAAATTTTAAGCTGAAGTTAATAATAATAATAATAATAAAAGAATAAAAGAAATATCTACTAATAGAGGTAGAGAATTTAATAATAAACGTATTAAACCTATATATATAAGTAGTAGTATTATCTATAATATAAGACCTCCTTATATATATAAGCTTAATAGACTTATAGAGCGTACTATATACACTATAATTAATAAAATAAGAACTATACTATATAATTTAGGTTTACTATACTACTTATAGGGTGAAACCTTTTATACTACTCTTTATATATATAATAGGACTCCTCATAGCTCTATTAAGTATAAAACGTCTTATAAAATAAAGAATAATATAAAACTTAATATTAATAATATAAAAGTATAGGGTAGTATATACTACTATAAGAATAAAGATCTTAAAATTAAGAAACTAGACGTTAGAGTATATTAAAGTTATATAATTAATTATAGATCTAATAGGTATAAAATCTAGGATATATAACTAAAGAGAGCTTTATAGTTTTGAGATATTAAAGTCTTAGAAAATACTTTTATTTCTTATTATAAAGAGCTTTTTATAAGTATAAATACTCGCTTTAAGGATACTAATAGTAGTATTATGCCTAATAATAATAGATATAATACTACTTATAATAGTTTACTAAGAGATATTTCTAGTTAATCTATTTCTTATAGTAATAATCCTACTATAAGTAGAGATATTGCTATAACTAATAATACTCTTAAGAACCTAAGCAATAAGACTAGTATTAATAATTATAATAATAATAATAATAATATAAGCAATAATAATATAAATAATAATATTAATACTAATATAAGTAGTTTATATAATAATAATATGAAAACTACTAGTATTAATAATAGAGAAATAAATAAAGAAAAGTCTAAGTTATTAATAGAGATCCCCTCTCTATTAGAAGAAGCTAAAAAAAACTACTAATAGGTTAATAATATAGTTTATAATACTAAAAGTGCACTATTATTTACTATTTAGGACTACTTTACTATTAGTATATATAAAATAAATAATAACGTTTTAACTAATAATAATAGGACTACTAGAACTAGTTCTATAGAAAAAGCTTCTTATATACTATTAGTTATTATATTAGAAGAGCTTTCTAATATAAAATAAGCCTTAGATTCTCTTTATAAAGATAACTAGATTTAAGCTATATAATTAGAAGTAACTTATATAGAAGATATAGAAACTTAGGAAATTATATAAAAACTAAATAATATTTATTTATTAGGCGGTAGATAGGTATATACTATAAAATTAAAAAGTAAAATAAATAACGTTTATAAATATAAAGTAAGATAGGTTATTTAAGGTTTTAATTAATATTTAAGTATTAATTACTTAGAAACCTTTTCTACTACTTATAGACCTAAAAGCTATAAGTTTATAGTTATATTTACTATAAAAGAAGGTTAATCCCTTCTATAATATAACGTTACTATAGCGTTTATATATACTAATATAGATATAGATATATATATAATACTACTAATAGGTTTTTTATATAATAAAACTACTAATAAGTTAGAATACAATCCTAATTATAATTATAAGTCTAATAACAGTAAATATTACTATAAGCTTTTTAAAGCTTTATATAGGTTAAAATAAAGGCTGCTAGCCTTATATTGTGAAATTTAACTAGTATTAACTGCGAAAGCTAGACTGGTCCCCTCGCCCTCTGCTAACGACCTTTAAGTTATATAACTATAGTTCTATTAGATATCATCTTCACCTCCACGCTCCTCTAACTTCAAACACCACAACAAGCTAAGTCAACTATCTTCCTCTAGCTGCCTCTATCTCTATTAGTCTCCTCTATCTCTTGCTCCTCTAAGCTATACCTACCCTTCACGCTATATTTGATCTGCACCTATCTTCCTCTCCTCTGCTGTTTAGACGTCTGCGCTATAAGCTCTGCTAAGTATAGCAGCCCTAAGGCCTCTATACTATCACGCTATTAGATAACGTCTTCTGCCCTACTATATAGTTTTAACGTAGGAAGAGCCCTACTACTATTAGCTATACTCTCGCTATATTCGCCCTTCTTAACTTACTAACGTTCCCCTTAGGCTACTTTAGCTATCTTAAAGAAGCTTATAAGGTATTTATAGGTATTAGGATTATTATTAGTAACCTTAACTATATCTATATTAATCTTAAGGCTATATAACTACTATAGATCGTTTTAATTAGTTATAGCTTTAAGTAAGTATAACTAGGTAAGTTTAAGAAAGGTTATTTTATTAGTATAGGTAAGTAAGCTATAACTAGAGCTTTTAATATCCTTAATATTAGTTTTATAGATTAGGTCGTCTAGCTTAGCTTTACTTAGCTTATACTTATATTTAAAGAGGGGGAAGGATATTATAGTTACTATATATATAGGAGGATATAAGGAATAAGCTTAAGGCTTCGTTTAAAGTAGTAGTTAAGTTCTTATACTATAGCTATAAGAACCCTTTTAGCTATAGTTATAAAGAGTTATACTATTAAGTTTACGCTCTTAAGTGTAGGTTTAAGCTATCGCTAAGCTCTAGCTACGTTATAGATAACGCCTTTGTGAGTATTAAGTTCGTAGTTATAATACAGCCCCCCCGCAAAAAGACTACAGCAAAATTCACCCCATACGCAGGCACAATTCTAGAAACACTATATAGGCGCTTTAACCTATACCCTCTACTAATTAAGGAAAACAGTATAGAAACCCTATACGTTCCTGCTAATAGGCAAACCCTCTAAACATCACCGCACAAAGTCAAACGCACACCCTAGCTAAATAGACCAGCAGAACAGCAATAGCGCCAGCTACGTAGCATAAGGCCAGCAGCGCCGCACATAGCAGGGCTAATCACATTAAGGCTAAATAAGTCACTAAGGCTTATATAGCCTAGCAACAGCTTCACTAAACTTTCTAATAAAGTTAACGCTACCACATAAGAGATAACTCCTTAACTAAAGAAGTTATTAGAAGAGGTTCTTATAGCTAGAAGTATAAAAACTTTGCTACTATACATAAGGCCTTATACCTATCCCTCTTCCTCTTCCTCTTCCTCATTAACCTATAATAAATCCTTTATAATATCTACACTATATAAAGAATATAAGAATACTAACCTTACATAAAGCATACCCTTCTTTAAGAATATAGCTAGGGATATCGCTATATAGAATAATATCTATATACTAGATAAAACCCTTAAGTTTAGCGCATACTCTATCCCTAATTAGAAGCACTTTATTAAGGTTACATTAGATAAAGCTCTTAATAATACCCCTCTAAAGGACCTTATCTACTAAGTAATTATAGCAATAATAAAACCTAATAGCCTTAGCGTAGAGGCTACATACATCTCTAGCTATCCTGAGGAGTAGCCCTTCTTCGCACAAACCCTCTATAATACTAAAGTAAACGCAGCCTAAGCCCTAGTATAAGCCTAGTAGGGGAACATTAGTGAGTGCGCCTTACGCTAACTAATAGAGAGAGCGTTGCTAACGACAGCATAGCTGCTGCGAAGGCGTCAGCTAGCCTAATTAAACAAGAAGACTATAACAATAGTAACAACTTATTAGCAGATAGCAAAGTAGTGATAGAGATAGTGTTTAACAGCAGCATAGGTAATACGCAAGAGAGAGGATAGGTTAATAGTTTAGTAGTTAGTAATTAAGTAATTAAGTAATTATAAACTACATTATTACTAAAGTGAAGTTGAAGATCGTAAAGTTATATGCATATATAAGTGCAGCTGAGGTTAGGAGAGGTGGTTAGAGACTTAGGAGGTTGTTAGGGATCATATAACTAAAGGCTGTATGTATTATCAGGAGGCGCAGAGTTAGGAGGTCTGTCGCTCTAAGCAGGTAAAAATCATAGTGAACAGCTAGAGGCCGCCTTTATAAGTATATCTAGCCTTTCTATTACCTATCTAACTTTATTATCCTCTACTTTGCGTTACAAATAACGCTCTTATAAATAACAGCGTTACGAATAACGTTCTCGCTAGTATATTTTACTGCTCTACTGCTTACCTGCTTACCTACCTGCCCTCTTCTACTAGGGATAAGTTAAGCTAAGCGTTAATAACTAGTTATACTAAGATTTATTTATTTACTTTATTAAGATTAAGTATAGGTTAAAGTGCTACTATTAGGTTTTAATATTATGAAAAAGAGTATAAAGTGAACTGCAATACCTACTTATATAGGTTAACTAGACTGCTAATATAGGTTAAAATAAAGCTTTAGACTATAGTATAATTACCTAAAAGCTATATTAATAAAATTAGGATTTATTATTTTACTTTATAATAAAGTAGTATTTATATTTAATAAAAATAGCTATAAAGCTATAATTTATTACTATATAGATAATATACTATTTGTCACTAGATAGTAGTTAGGATTAAGAGAATAACGTAGTTAGGGTCTATATTTAATAAGGACTGAATCTTAGCCTGCCTTTTAGTGGCTAAGCGGTAGCTAGAAGTAGGCCCCTCTCCTTAAAACAGCTGATAATAACCTAGTGAAGGCTTAGGGCTGCTAGCCTCATAGGGCCTTATAATAACTAGGCCCCCCTCTGAGGAACTATCCCTAGTTTAGAATAATAATTAGCTAATCCTAAGCCTTTCGTTAGAGGTTTATTAGGAAGGTAGTCGCCCTACTTTACCTTCTCACTTATCAACTAATTAGAAAAATTAGAGCTATATACTTTTCTATCTATATGTTTGTTTACTTCTAGCAGCTTTTCTATAGTAGATTTCCTCTTTTCAAAAATATTTAGCTATTCGCTTACGTTTAGATTATATTACTTTCATAATTTACTAATAATATAACTATATATCGTTAGCCTTATAGAGCGTATAAGGATCTAATAATACCTTAAGATAATAACTCTCCTCACTATTACTTTCTATGATATATTAGTACCTTTTTACTACGTTGATCTGCTTCACCCTATATAGTTAGCCTTTATAGTCTAATCCCTCTCTCTTAAATAGATTAAGTCTTATGTTACGCTTAGTAGGTTGCTAATTATCCTCTTCCTAGCGGCGATTAGTAGGATAAGACTAACTAAGAGAGTGACTTTCTAGCTGTTAATCCTATTAATTAGGCTTTAAGCTAGGTAAGTATAGCGATTAGGTATCTTTTTAGGGGCTAATAGTAGTAGTTTAAGCTAGTAGTTCCTAAGGTTTAGGTAGATATTACTACTAAAGAAGAGGATTATAATTATATACTTTCTTCTAGCTTTCAGGCTGTAGCTCCTTTTCTTAAGGTTCCTCAGCTTATTAGTAATTAGTTACTAGACTATTATCTTAACTTTATCCTATAATCCCCTAGTCTTAAGTATAACTATAAAGAAGAGCTAGAAGATGTTTAATAGCTTTTGCGTAAAGCTTAGGTAAGTTATATTTTCATAGATTTTTAGTATTAAATTAATTAGTTTTTAGCAGGAGATTAATAATAATATTATTATTAATTAGGCTATAGAGGATTTTAGAGATAAGTAGGAGTTTTAAGAGTTTATAGTATACTACTATTCCCTTAGGTTTTATAGTATTACTAATTAGGTTTTAAGAGGGAGCATTTAATAATAAGCTTACGCCTACTATTAAGCCTCAGAATATAGCCCTTTTAGCTAATATAGCTCTAGCTAATATTAACCTTAACTCTCTTAGTATAAGTTTATCTAGTTCTTCTAATAATACCTCCTTAGATAGCAACTCCTCTATTTATTTAGAGCATTCTTACTACTCTTATCACTTAAATAGTTTAGGTAGGGGTTAACTAGGTTACTATAGCTATTTGCTACTTACTTTAGAGGGAGTCTTAAATAAGCTAGAATATAATAGCTTTTATAATATCTAGCTATACCTCTATTATGTCTATATTGCTATAAAGGCGTAGAAAGAAGGTAAGACCTCTTATAATAAGCTACTTTTTATAGAATATATTTATGCTTTTAATAGTAGTATATGCTATACTTAGTATTATTCTTATAGAGCTCTTTATGCTATAGTAATCCTACTTTTCTTACGTTTTTTAGAAGTCTTTTGCTAATAAGTTATAATATAGTATGCTCTATCTATCTTAAGTAAGTATTAAGATATCTTATTTATTACTAGTAGGCTTTATTATTTCCTTCTTCTTGTGGAATTTAAGGATATTAAGGTAGAGTTATATAACCTTATTAAGTAGGTATAGGATACTTTTTATTCGCTTAATATTATATACTACTAGGAGTTTTCTTTCCCTATTTTAAAGAAAATCCTTGAGGTATTACTTTATTTTAGTATATATTTAAGAGGCATTTATTAATAATTAAGTAGCATTTCTAGTAGGAGTATGCTTTATTTTTTAATAACTACTAATATATTACCTACTATTAGTTTGTATCTATCTAGGGTCCTTACCCTTATGCTAACTTAGGAGAGATAGTAAATATGCTTAATTCCTTAAGGTTTTGCTATAAGTTTTAAGTTTTTAGAACTAATTAAATTTTAAGGAATATCATACTAATCCCTTCTTTTTGCCTAAGGATACTAGCTATATAGTATAGTAGATCTTTAAGCGCTATATAGTCTATGCTAGCTTCTACTAAATATTTTACTAGTATGCCCTTTAGTTAGTTACTAACCTATATATTATAGCTTTCTCCTATAAGATTCTAAACTATATTAAGGCTCTTACTAGTAAGCTTCTCTTATTTAGTCTTACTTATTAAGTAAGTAGTTTTTCTAGGTTTTATTAGTTTTATCTTCTTATAGTTTTATTTTTTAGTTTAGTTTTGTTTATCTTTTGGTTAGGAATTACAGCCTTAGTCTGCCTAAAAGGGTTATTTATGCCTTTTGCTTCTCAGTAGGAGGAAGGTAGTGGGTTTGTAATGCTTTAGTTAGGGTTTTAGCTGAGTTAGGCTTTAAGTTAGTAGTAATTTTATTCTCCCTTTAGTCTTTTCTTTTAGCTGTTTTTTATTTCTTTTATACTTTCTTATACTATTATAGAGCTTTCTAGGTATTACCTATATTATTTTTGCTAACCTAGGAGTTATATTCTAATAGCTATTTAGTCTATTTAATTAAGTAGAACTATCTTTCTTTAGTATCTTAATAGCTTACTACTTAATCTAACTCTTATTAGATATCCTTATCCTCTAGGTCTAAGATAGGTAAAGGTTTGCTTCTTTAATTGCTCTTCTATAGTTTAAGTAGGCTAACTAGGAATATATTATATAGATATATATACTTATTAGGGAGAGCTAGGTGATAGGCCTGCTTTCTTATATAATCTAAGATTTAGAATAGTTTTATAAAGCGTAGGGATAGCTTCTTTTTTCTAGATTTAAAGCGTAAGTTCCTTATAGAGAGCAGGACTAACTATCCTTAATAGAACTCTTACTCCTTATAGCGATTATTATACCCTTTCTAATAGGATTCTACTGACTTTTACTAGGATTCTTATAAGTTATTATAAAGATTATTTAGTTTTTTTAAATAGTCTTTTACTCCTTATATCTTCCCCTTTAGGATCTTATCCCTAAGATCCTTTTAAAACTTAAGATAATACTTAAGTAATGCTTTTATAAGGGCTTTACTAATAGTAGAGTTTCTTACGTTATTATATATAAATATTACTATAAGTAGCAATTTGATTTAGTTTAACTATAATTTATTTGCAAAATAGTATAAATACTATTCTAAGGTTTTATTTATAGCCTCTATTTATCTATTAATTTATAGATAAAACGTAATAGAAAGTTTATATTTTATTTTGCTATAATAGCAAAGATCTACTTAGATTTAGCTAGTAAATAGTAGCCCCCTATTACTAATAATTCCTTTAGGAGATCTATAGATTAACTCTATATTTTTAAAAAAGAGTTTAGCTAGTTCTATTATAGTTATAGTTATATTAATAGTAAAGAATAAGTAAAACTTAGTAAATTAATCTATAATTACTAAGATAGAGTTATAGAGTTTTTAACTATCCTATAGTTATAGTAGTCTAGTGATTATATCTATAGAGATTTCCTTAAAAGGTTAGTTTAGTAATAGTAATAGCTATAATTTGCTATAAGGTTAATACCTCTTAGTTTTAGTTATATTACAAACTTTATAACTATTAATATATTCCTTAATATCTTAATTGAGATTTATTTACTAAAACTTCCTTTAGATAAGTTTAATAGTTTTATCCCTACTAAAATATCTAACTAGAGGATTATTATAGTAGAGGGATAGAATCTCTATTTAAATTAATATTTTATTAGGGATAAAAACATAATCTTTATACTTAAGAAGATTAGCTTCTAAACTCTAATATTTTAGTAGGTTTTCCCCTTTGATTTAGATATATTACTTTTAGTACTAGGAATCCTTAGACTGTAGTTCCTTAATAGATTCCTCTAAACTTAGAGTTATTCTAGAGTTATATACTTACTTATCCTTTATAATATATTAGGCTTTAGCTTAGGTTATAGCTTAAATGCTTCACACCTCTTCAACTTTAGTCTAGTCTAGCTAGGATTTCTATAGTAGTTTAACTTTTTTAGAAATACCTAATAAAAGGTTAGGATTAGGGACTCCTTTGTTATAATAATTAGGGCGTCTTAAAGGCTTATTAGTAAGGTTACTTTTTCCTTAGTAGTAATAAATAATAAAGTTATAAGGTATAAGATAAATATATTAATAAGCTTATCTCCCTATAATATAAGTCTAAGATATAAAAGAGCTTAAGTTTTAGTAATTAGTTAGAACTTCTATAGGATACTTTAATCTTTCTATATAATATCGCTAGGTCTTAAAAGACTTTATAATAGTATATATTTCTTAGTCTAGCATATGCTAATTTAGTTTAGCTCCTTTAAACTTTTAGGACTAAAACGCTATAAAATACTAATAGCTATTCTTATGTTTCTATAATAAAATGCTAGAAGCTATAAATTATAATATATCTATCTTAATTCTTATTAGCTTTTTACTATTGAAATGCTATAGAACTAGGGTATATTAGAAGGCTAAATAGAGCGATTAAAACGTAATTAGCTCTACTTAATTAAACTCTATTAGGCTTAGTTTTTTGCTATCTTTACTACCTTTTAGTAGTTTAGTTAAAGGTTTTATAATATAGAAGTATCTTAAAATAAACTGTTAATAGAAGTTATAGAACCTTAGGAAAACTTAAATATCATAATAAGTCTTTAGGATTAGCTATAAAGTAATAGCTTCTATATAGCTAGGAGCTATAGAAACTCCCTTAAGAGATAAGATAAACTTTAGGAAATTTATACTCTTTTAATAGAATAAGTATTTAGAAAGGTTAGTATATAGTTAAGCTTCTCTCATTTTATTTAAAACCTAAAGAATATATTAGGTATAAGTCTCCTAATCTTTTAAGAAAATAAAGATATTATCTAGATAAATAATATAGAAAATATTAATAATCCTTTTAAATATAGAGTTAATATAATTCTAAAACGTAGTAAAGGCGTTAGTTAAACTAAAAGGTATAACTAAATACTTATATAGTCTATATTATATATAAAAAATAGTCTTCTATTTATACCCTTCTATAATATAGATCTAATAGTATACCTCTTTTATATTAATCTTAGAAAACTATTATATACTAGTAATATAATCTAAGATTTCTAAGATTAAAGGTAAAAGGTAATAATTCTTAACTATAACCTAGTTAAGACCTTAATAATTAATATATAACTGTAAACTCCTATCCTTTTTAAGGATGAAAATCACTAGAGAACTAGTAAAGCTCTATAATAGATAGATATAACTACTTCTTAAGTTCTTATTAATATAAGCCTTTAATATCTCTAATTCCTTAGGAGAAAGGGGGTAAATAGGCCCCTAAAGTGGTTCTTTTCCTTCTATAATCTTAATCTTATAATTATAAGACTTTTATAAAAGAAGAATAGTAGCTTTTAATGATTTTAATATGTTAGTAGTAGATAATAATTCTAGAGGAATAGTAACTAAAAGGGGGGGTTTACCCTCCTTATAATCCTCTTTATCTAGAAGGGGAATTAGTTTTAGAAGGGTAATAATTATATATATATATATAGCTGATTAAGCCTTCTTAGCAAACTAAAACCCCTTAAGTACCTCTTAGGTTTTCTAGGAGAGAGTTTAAAACTACTAGTAGTATTTAGCACCTCCTAGGTAGATATTTAGATCTTAGATAGTAGTTATAAAGAAGAGTATTAGACTTCTATCTAACTAAAGGTTATAATTAATTACTACGTAGGGATATAAAAATAAGTAAGTAGCCCCTTAGAAGTTAGTAACTATAAGGGGGACTTAGTATACTCTATAAGTAGGGATTTATAAGCAATTAGCTACCTCTAAAAGAGGGGTATTAATCTTAGCCTAGTTTAATCTATATAATTTAGTAAATTTAAATAAAATCAAATTATATTTAGCAGTAATATCTAGGTTAGCAAAAATATATAATTACTCTTAATATCTTTTTACTTAAATAGGTATATAAAAACAATAAGTAGTCCTTAAGATAGGCCTAAGAGAAGCATAAGGATCTACTTTGAGGCTTTAGCTTTTCCTAACCTTAAAAGAGAAGAGTCTACTATAGATTAAATAGTAGAAGATCTCTTGCTTTTCCCTTCTAATTCCTTCCCCTTTTTTAGGTATTTTAGAGATAAATAGTTAGAACTACTATAAGTATAACACTTTAGGGGCTAGCTATCCTTACCTAGGTGGTTTTTAGTTTGTAGAGAGGAAGTAGAAGTAGAGGATTTAGAGCGATTTTAAGATTTACTTATAGAATAATAGTATTTTAAGGGGGGTTTATTATAATCTTAAGAGTCCCCTTTATACTTATAAATTTTCCCTATAGCTTACTATATCTAATCTACTAAAGCAACTATTTTAGTATAGATATATAGGAGAGTTATAGATGTTTTATATATATTATTCTAAAGTTCCTTAAGAAGTTTTATATAATAAGAATATACCTATTCCTTTTTAGGTTGCTATATAAATTTATATTCTAAGGACTAAAGATAATTATTAAAATCAATAAAGTTCTAATTCTCCCTCTATTTAGCGTTAATAAGGTTTTATATAATCTTTAGCTCTTAGAATACTATATCTTTTAAGAGAGTCTTAATCTACTCTAAAAACTTAAGGTAATCTATAGCCTCTCTAATACATTCTAGCAGTAAATTAAAGACGTATTAATACTACTAAGTATAGCATATAGACTCTATATATTCTAGTCTATTAAGAATCTTAAGCTAATCTTTCTTAAACTTCTTTAGGGCGTTTAGATAGGCTTACTTAAGATCTACTATCTAATCATCTTAGCAGTAAAATATATACTTATTAGTTAAGATCTTAATATTCTTAATTTTAAGCTTTAGGCTATTCTTAGATAAATCGCTATAAAGAGATTAGTATTTCTCTACTACTTTAGCTACTCTTTTATTAACCTATCGCTTAACTTTAAGTTAGTGCTCTAATTTGAGAATCTTACGTTATAGCATAAGATTTAGATTCTCTATTTTATCGCTTAGGTTAGAAGAATTAGATATTTAAGGGATAGCCCCTTTAGGGCTTTAACTTAAGGTTTTAAGCCTTTCTTAAAGTAGACTTAAAGGCAGAAGATTACTAGAAGATAATCTATCACCTATAGCTATCTAATTATCTATAGATTATATTATTATCTTAATAGTAACTTAAGAAGAAGATTTAGAATTATCACTAGATAGTAGTTAGGATTAAGAGAATAACGTAGTTAGGGTCTATATTCAACAAGGACTGAATCTTAGCCTGCCTTTTAGTGGCTAAGCAGTAGCTAGAAGTAGGCCCCTCTCCTTAAAATAGCTGATGATAACCTGGCGAAGGCCTAGGGCTGCTGGCCTCGTAGGGCCCTATGACACTATTAATAGCTTATAATACTACTACTAGTAATTATATATATAATAAACTAAGGTAATTTATAAAAATATAGATATTAAGGAAGCTTAGTACTTTTTTAGGCTATAAGTTTAATATAGATAGACTTAATAAGTCTTTCTTTATATATTAAACTAAATATATATAAAAGATATTAAATAAATATAATAAAATAAATATAAATCTATCTATAACTCCTATAAGAGATAATATAAAATTATATATAAATAAATATACTACTACTAAAGAAGAAATTCTATAATTTTAGCAGCAAATTAGAGCTCTTTTATATCTAGCTTTAAAGACTAGATACAATATAGCTCTAGCAGTTATAATATTATTAAGATATATAATAAACCCTTCTAAAGAGCATTTTATAGCTTTAGATTACTTATAGGGTTATATAAATAATTATCCTAATAAAGGAATCTATTATAACTATAATAATAATATAATATAGGATTTAATAAGTTATTTAGACTTTAATTAGGCTAGAGACCTAGATAATAGAAAATCTATATTAGCTTATATATTTTGCTTGGGATTATATAATATAATATCTTATAGTACTATAAAATACAAAATAGTAGCTTTATTAACCTATAAAGCTGAATATATAACTTTAACTAAAGTAGTAAAAGAAGCTTTATATCTATATAATAGTTATAATTTTAATTTAACTAATTTAGGTTATAATCCTATAAATAAGCTTAAGATTTTTATAGATAGTTTAGCAGCTAAAAAGCTAATAGAAAATCCTAAATTTCATAAAATATCTAAGCATATTAATATAAAATATCATTTTACTAGAGAATCTTTATTAAATAAAGATATAATATTATTTCATATAGATACTAAGTCTAATATTACAGATATATTAACTAAGCTTTTAGGTAAAGTTATATTTGATAATATACTTAATATAAATAATAATAA
>JAKMXC010000702.1:0-26992 GCA_025328345.1 Colletotrichum sp. SAR11_59
GTAGAGGGCACAGGTTAAAGTGCCCATATAGTGTTTCCAGAATTGTGCCCGCGTATGGGGTGAATTTTGCCGTAGTCTTTTTGCGGGGGGGCTGCGTCGTAACTACGAACTCAATCATGTGTGATGTTTTCTCGATGGCTACCCTCAAGTCAGAAACAAATTCCTCCCAAATCTCTTCGACAACTCACTAGCCATCTTTACTAACTGCAATATTCGTCACTTTCCACTCCATGCGATTCTTGCATACCGGAAGCAGGATCTCATAATTAGCTTTATGAAGTTGCTCTTGAGCCTCTGCACTGTTGGACATAAGTTTTAGACCCAGCATATGGTGCCTGATCAAACTAAGTCTCGCCTCCCTTGGCTCAGACGGCCTAGCAGTGTTGCAGTTACACTGCCAATTGCGCTCTAAAATGCGGTAAATCTTGTTCGAAATCTCCTTCAACCCGCTACTTGGATGTTGCGATAGGCTCAGCTCGGCAGTCTCCTGTGCCGAGCGGTCTCTACAGTAGACATTCAGCATATGCGTCGCAGCCAACTTCACCGGCTCCAAGAACTTGTCGCGTTGCGATTTGGATGTCTTCTCTTTCCCATGGAATAGATGGACCTTCAGATCTTGACGAATGATGCCCAGATACTCTTTTCGCTGGTCGTCTGTTTGGGCTAGTAACGTGCTACACATGTCGTAACCACCAATACGACGTTTCTGGATGGTACGTTCGAGATTGTGAAGCTTCTCGAAGGGTGAATTCGTATTCGGTTCTTCCACCGCAATCTGATGGCTAGTCAGCCCTCATCCTTACCACATGTCGAGGGGGTCAAAGAAAAAACTTGCGGCATAAGTTTTGATGAAATCGAATGGCTTCCATTTTTTCGGAAGCCGGCTTTCCAACGCTTTCAATAAGCCGTTCAACTGTTCTTCTCTCAAACCCGAAGTCCATTCTCCACAGGATACAGCAACAGCTACTCCTATGTGGATGATGTCTGAATAACAGTCTGAGGCATCTCTGAGCAGATCATCGTCCTTATTGTCGCTGTCTATGAAGTCCTTCCCTAGGGCCACAAAGGCGGGGATGACGTGACTGAGGAGAGCTAGCTGCCACATTAAGCTCAATCTAGTAAAGAGAAAGTCATTATTTGGAGGCACCCGAATGAGGGTAGGTTATCGGAGCTTTAGTATTGCGCTGTCTGTAGGCGGAGCGTGTAACGGACAGACTCAAGACCGTTGTTTGATGGGAAGCCCGCAAGGTCTTTGAGCATGGTACACTGGGAGGATCCCAAGATCAGGCTGCGAGGGGGCGCAACATAGAGGGGGCGTGTGACATTTTATTTCTCAGGGTGTCTCGCCTCGGCGGCAGCGCAGAGAGACCCACGTAAGCAGCATCCAATGATCGCCTAGTGATAATATACGTTCTGGTCCAACGGCGGCTATGCATGGAACATCAGAATTCACCTATTACCCCTCTCCGCCGACTTCACTTCATCACCCTCGCTCCAAATACAAGTCTCAAGTCGCCGCCATGGACCTCGAGGCGGATGTGGAAGACATCGAGAGCCTGCAATGGCTGGCCAAAGATTGTGCGAAACTTTTGGACGATCTTTTGCTTCAAGAAAATGCACAAGCCGAGGAAATCATCGCCAAAGAGGGCCACTGGGTGTCTCGGCAATATGGCGAGTTCAACCTGTGGTGCGTCAAGGTTGGCGTACATGGCCAGGGGCTGAGATCGATTGACGTCCGCCTCAAGGATGTGCCCGAGACCTGTGCCGTCGTCAGAGACTTGCTCAAATCACTTCAAAACGACCTGGAAAGTACGATTTGATCACAACTTGCCCCGTCTCACTCAGGCTCACTAAAAGGAAAACTATAGAAATCCAGCAACCTGCCGACAGCATCCAACATTTGAAGAAGGCCGATATTGAAACCGATCATTCAGATTCTGGATCTGATGATTCCTCGCTTTCATTCGACTCCCTTTCTTCCCTCGATGACGCTGAATCTAGACAAGGCCGTGAAGGCGTCACGTTAGAGGGCAAGCAGACTCTCATGTTAAGAAAGCACGTCGAAGACACAGTAGACCGTCTGCATGGCCACGCTCTACAATCGGTAAAGCGGGCGCTAAACATCGACAGGAGCGAGTCAAGGTCTATGTTGAGAAAGACGGCCCAATGTTTGCATACCAGGGTTATAAGGAAATTGCGTACCGAAGGGCTAAAGCTCAGTTTCCCCTGGCGTCTGATATTCTGCATCAAAGGATGGCCGACTCGTTCGCAAGACGAAGGATACGCTTTGACTACTTGAGAGAGCACCAGAAGAAACGTGCCGTCGAGCTGTCAAAGATAGAAACGAAATCGACAGCTTCTCGCCAAGCGGAAAGCGCACCTGTGGGTCACTTCCCAAGAGTGTCTACGGCGAAGGCGGAAGAACCTCCCAAAGTTGCAGAACGCCATATAGAGCAGCAACCGAAGGATCAGCAAACGATCTACTCAGCCACAGAGAGAACGAAGCTGGAGAGACCTGTGAAAAGACGACCAGGGAGAGCTGAGAGTGTGGTGTCGATTGTCCTGGTTTCCCACGGCCTCCAAGAATCACTAGCCACAGCTTTCAATGCCCATTTTGCCGTCTTGACTTTCGCGCAGTTGAGGGAGAGAAGGCCCGGTGGAGGTGGGTAAAATAGCATCAACCACAGAGTTGCTCTCACTAACTATAAGAATCACAAAGCCAGCATGTCATGCAAGATTTTGAACCCTACTTCTGCCCTGTCGAGCAGTGCACGAAGCCATTTGATCTATCGAATAACTTTGACGGGTTATTGCATCACTTACAGGACCACGTTGAGGAACGATTTCACGTAGACCTTCCTGAGGGAGAACATAAAGAACTTGACGAAGAGGAGTTCGAGCGATTCGTTGTGCAGCAAAGTCATATATCTTACGAGAACCTAGCCGTTATGAAGAAAGCTTCTCGACGCAAGGGGGCCTTTGTTTTCGACAGCTGCCCTTTTTGCGGTGGATATCCAGACGTGGTTGAGAAACGCTTTCCGGTACCCAGTGCCCCCGACGCCCAAGCTGAACTACGGAGGCACATCAGACAGCACATGCAAGACATTGCCCTCTTTCTCCCACCGTACCGCGAAGATTTTCTTGACGATGACGAAGATGTTCAGAGCTCTGTATTCTCCCGCGAGCGAGGAGCAACGAGTTGTCTCGAGAACTCGGACGACTTCCAGACGTTGTGCGATCGTCACAGCTGCGATTGCAAAGACCAGTCCAAGTCTACTACTGAATTGACTTGGAGTCCTGAAATACAAGACTCGGGAAGCATTGGCGAACTTGATGCGGCAGATATCTGGGTAGAACTATTCCCAGGTTTGCCTCGCTTCGATAGATCGGGCCTGACCAAGGACTATTGCATCCACGACGATATTCTTTACCAATTCCTGACATACCAGGACTCGGACGCAACACCAGTGCCTGCACAAATAGTTTCTAAAACCGTTCCTCGGAGAAGGAGAAAAAAGCGCTCTACAATACTGGACATATTCAACCTTGATGACTACGAGTCTCTCCAGCGCGACTACTCCCACCAGCGATGCCCGGGAACGTGCGAATGGCTTTTCGAAACTGATGCTTTCCAAACGTGGCTTTCTAAGCCTAGCCAGACCTTTTCCTGCTACGGATTTCCTGGCTCTGGGAAAACCGTTCTGACCTCGGCCGTGATAAACCATGTCGTTGATCACTTTTCTAACGATGCTACGATCGGAATCGCCTTTTTGTACTGCGACCAGGACAGAACAGCACCCGGCGCAGGTGACGATGCCCAGCATCTACTTACAAACATATTGAAACAACTAGCCGAGCGCATCCCCTCCGTAAGCTCTAATTTGGAGTTTTTCTACAACTCGCAAGACGATTCAAACGTGCCTATTTCTATATCGCAAGTTTGCCGCATGATCGAGTCTATGGCTGAGGGATATTCGAAAATCTTTATCATAGTGGACGCGATCGACGAAATTCAGGAAGGCCCTAGAGGTCGAAAGGCATTCTTGTCCGAAATGGTAAAACTACAGAGAGCATGTGGCTTCAACATCTTTCTAACTTCAAGGCCAATCGTGGACATCACCCAGAAGTTCCTCTTCCAGGATTCGCCACCGTTCGAAGACATTGCTAAGGGCTTCCTTTCTGTGGCTTCAAAAAAGACGAATGTCCCTGAGGGGCTCGGAGGTAGCACACAGATGGATTTCTGCGCGAGTGATGAAGACATACGTAAACTCGTTGAACACAAAATGCCACACTTGCCACAAGAAATCCGGCAAGATTCAGTGATGCAAGAAAGACTAAAAAGTCGGATCATCGACCAAGTTGACGGCATGTGAGTTGATACAATGCTGGGAAAATGAAGAAATTCAAGTGGTTAGATAACATACTAACCTGAAGTAGGTTTCAATTGGCAGAGGCACATCTGGATAATCTCGAGCGCAAGGGCGACCTTGGCGTGGTATTCAACAAACACCGTGCTGACAGAATTACCTGTCCCGAACTGGTTATGAAATTAGTGCGCCGCATCCAGTTCCAGGGATACTACAGACGTTCGTTAGCCTTGAAGGCGATGAGCCTAATCGTTAACTCAAGCCGACAGCTCAAGGTCAATGAGTTGCGGAATGCCCTCTCCAGAGACCTCATGAAGCCCATGCAAGATCACTGGCCAGACGTCAACGATATCCTACTAGCCTGTGCCGGAATGCTTGCAATAAACGATTGGAATAGTACCATCTATCTTTCTCATTCCATCGCCATGGATTTTCTGATTGAATTGAGATTTTCTGAGTTCCATATCGGATAATGGAGAAAAGGATCTGGCCGCTCTCTGCATTCGCAGCATCTCATTTGTAGCCGCCGGCTCCTACTCAACGGATGGCCAGTTCCGGAAGCGTCTCCAATTATGCTCGTTTATAGCTACGCTGCATAGAACTGGGGCCACCATGCTCGCGAGGCTTCGCTCTCTACCTCAACGGCGGTAGATCTTTTGTCTATGGTGTCTGCAGCGCACGCAGCTGGCTAGGCCCTCCGACATAAACGCGTTAAATGACCGACTGATGTCCTCACTGCCCATAGCTGTCGAAGGCACGGCCTATTCAACTGTATCTGGGCTACTCGAGAAGCCAGCACGAATAAGCGGGACTGCGTGGGATGGACACCGCCGTTGCGAGCCACGATGAGTGGCACCAGCGGAGCCGTCAACCTACTCCTGCGGAACGTTGTTTCGATTTGAATACGTGGATGGGAAATTCATGAGAATACTCTCGATGACCGCAATGATGGGGCACCCGGGCATCGTTTTAACTCTTGTCAAGAATGGCTCTGATGTTGACACCAGAGAAGAACAAGGCTAAACACAATTGCTTCATGCTGCGATCAATAGGCACGCGTCAACAAGTCGCAAATTACTCGATTAGAGAGCTGATATTTAGGCAAAAGAGGAAGACGGTTGAGGTTCGTTGCTTATCGCCGTGTCAATGGGGTATCAGTCTATCGTCGAGCAATTATTGTTTCGCGAGGCGGATCTCAAATCTACAGTGAAAGGAGGTTACAGTCCGCTATTGATCGCCGCATACCGAAGATACGACTCTCTAGCTTTTATTCTTTGCGAGTATTCATCTTCTGAGGATCGGGAGGCCAAAGAACAATTTGGGCAAACGCCGTTGCTGGTCGCTACCAGAAATGGTCATGGGAACGTGGTTGAAATGCTTCTCCATTATCACGTCGACACAGAGGCCAGGGAGGACAAGTTCGGACAAACGCCACTGCTCATAGCGGTTCGTCTTGGTCACATAGGTATCGTTGAATTGTTACTATTCAACGGGGCTGATATTGAAGCCACGAGATTCGACGGCAAGGACGCGATAGAAATTGCGAAAATTTTGGATGTCTTACTGGCTTACAAATTCTTCATAGGTCTGTAAATGAAGCTTGATGATTTATTTTGCGTCTTTATTCCTCATATGTTCAAGCAGTTATCGCGTCAAGTTGAGATGTGCCCCTATTTTTCATGTGGTAGAGCAACTACGTTTCCCGTGTGCCCGTGTATATATTCTCTATCTTACTGTCGTCTTCGCTTTTTTTTTGTCATGGTCGTTGTCGTTGTCATTGTTGTTGTCGTCACCTCTGTCGTTGCTGTTAAAGGGCTTCTATTATCGTCGGTCATACTATCCTGATGTGTAGTACCATAGTTCCCCAGCGAAGTCATTTACTGCACAGGAAACACAACTGTGCGCAAACAGAGAAATGAGGCAGCCTGTTCAGGATATCGAGGCAACGTATCAACAGCTGTGTGCCCTATCCATGACTGAGTGAAGCCGCAGGAGCCAGTGTATGATGTCCGCGGCTGGAGCTCGAGCGGAAATGCTGGCATCCAGATTAACGTCGAGAAGCAAAATGATGAAAGAGTGACGAGCCTGTTTAGTATGCACGCCCTCCATCCCCGAGAAGAGTCTCTACACAGTCTCCTCTCTCGACAAGGGGCGAATGATGACACGGCCCGGCTCCTTTGCTAAGCAACACCTTTGACCATGCGCACTGAACCGCTCTGAACATGACCTTGCCCTGTGTCCAGGGCAGTAGTCTCCGGCACCAAAGCTTCCCACTGGTGCTGATTCATCCTTGAAGTCCTCAAAGACCATCTAACGGGAGAGATGTCGACGAGCTCCCATCGTCCATAGCCGCAGAATATCCACGCCTCGTGACTGAGAGAGCAGACGTTGAACAAAACTCCATCACGACATCTCACCCTGCCCCAAGCCAACTTCCCACACCACCCCTCCAGAAACTCGAACCACAAGAAAGGGTCTATTCATCATCGCCACAACATACAATAATCATACAGAAACCCCAAAAACGCCATCATGCCTCTCTCCAAACCACACCCATCATCATGAATCTCTCCTCTCGATACCAACCATCTCATACCCCCCCTCCCCATCCCGTCCTCTCCCCCTCCCTCTTCCCCTCCCAAACCCAACACCCTCCTCCTCGTCCCCTCCAGCGCCCCCATTCTGCTGCCCCTCCGCACCTCCTCCGCCCGCCGCCGCACCCGCAGCATGCCCGCCAAACGAGATCGGCCTCAGCTCGCGGTACCGCGACCCCCAAACCGCCAGCGCAACACATATCGCCGAACTACTCGCCATCGCGCCCCACCACATCATGTTCCGCGGCACGCGGCCCGTGTACAGCGACGAGACGACGAGGTGCAGCCCGTGCATGGTGAGAGCGAAGTCCGGCACGAGCTTGGAGCGGCCGATCAGGACGATGATTGCGACGGCCCTGTGTTTCTCAGTCAGCCAACTATTCACACATATCTGCTTCCTCCCCGGAAACCCCCAAACCAAAGACAAAAACTCACATGCAGAGCCCCCCGTCGAGAACCCACACAAACGCGCTCAGCCAGCCCTGCGTCGTGTCCCCCCTCACGGCCTCCCACCCAAACACCAGCTCCATGCGGAACCGCGTGCCGGCCACCAGCGCCGTGAAGAGCATCAGCACCAGCGCGCCGGCGTAGTACAGCCCCTGCAGCGCCGCGATCTGCGACGCGATGCGGAGCGGCGGGAGCTCGCCGAGGGCGCCTGGCCGGGGCGGCTTGCGACGGCGGGGCATCGTTTCTGTCTCGGTGACGGTGGAGGTCTCGACTCGGTGCGTGTGCGTATGTATTCGATCTCGTTTTCTTTCAGGAGTTATGTCAGGCTTGCAGTACGGCGAATGCGTGTATTGTTCGTTGTTCGTGGGAAAAGGAAGACGGTTGCCTTTCGTAGGTGTCGTTCGCTCCCCAGGGATGGACAGGCCGGGGGGGACGGGTAGTTTAAGATGGGCCAACGGCGCTCCGAATCTCGCTACCGGCGTCGCATATCAAAAAAAAGGGCGGCCTATTGTCTTTTTGCGTTTTTTGCGCCCCTGCTCCCTAATTTGGAACGGTAATCAAAGAAGAGTCTAAGCCCCTGTCTATAACAGCAAAGAAGTGTAAAAGTTAGTTGAATGTAGACAGGTAAAGAAAAACGGCCCGCCGGACCCAGCAGCGTCAGCGGGATGGAAGGTGTGTCCAGTTTGCGCCACAGCGCGCCCGAGCTTCTGGAAACCGTAGCAGCAAGGAAAGCTTCCAAGGTTCCAAGCAAGTACCTGCCACGTCAGGGGATCGTCAAAGCCACAGTCAGAGCCGACGCTAGCGCCCAAAGGGGACAAGGCTGAGGCTGAACAGGCGCGGAAGCAACGGCCCCCACTACCAGACCTCACAATTCGCATTTCGCTGCCGTCCGCACTCACCGCCCGCCCGGAAGAATTCTGCCCCTCCATCCGCGCCGACATCACCAAAGCAAGCCGGTCGCCACTCCAACACCCCAAACCACACAAACCCCCGCGAACCCCTCCGTTCCCGATCCCCGAATCCAGGCACCGAGAATACCGTCCACTTCGAAACAGTCGAAAAAGACAGAAACAATGGGCTTCTTCTCCACAAAGTCGGACGAGGACCGCCGCGCAGAGGAAGTCCGCTCCGGGGCCGTCGCCCCGAAACGCAGCGAGCGCCGCAAGTGCTGGGACGCCCGCGACGCCTACTTTGGCTGCCTCGACGCCAACAACATCGTCGACGCCCTCAAGGACGACCGCCAGGCCCGCAAGGCGTGCCCGACGCAGAACGCCGACTTTGAGCGGGATTGTGCCGCTGCGTGGGTGAGTCTCCTCTTCCCCAGACTGTCTTTTTCCCCGGGATTGTCTTCCTCCTGCCGAGAAGCTGGCTCGCTGACTTGAATACGCCATCATATAGGTTAAATACTTCAAGCAATGGCGCGTAGCCGACATCGCCAAGAAGGAGCGGATAGCGCAGCTCGAGGCCGAGAACGCCATCAAGATGGACGTGACCACCACCTTCGCCGACAACTCCAAGGGCACGAGCAAGGCCGATCTGCAAGACATGCTGGCATCCAAGAGGCAGTAGGACCAGCATCAGCCTCCCTCCCCGCCGATACAAAGTCCCTCCGTCCCCGACGTCACACATCACCCACTTGATACCAAATCTCTCCTGTACAACACCATCGATGCCCCGGGACGAAGGGACATGTGTAATATAATGTATTCATGAAACAAGAGCTTGTCGTCACAAGCATGGCGCATTCAATGAGAATCAACTCTTCTATTTTGCTACCTGGACGAGACCAACCGTTTGATGGGAGGAAACCGCCTCTGAATACCACTTTAACCCATGAGTTTCCCTTTCAACCCTCACCCCATATCCACCGCCTCGGGTCGTCACTCCACAATGATTTTTTACGTGATGACCTGTATGTATGACTTCTGTATGGAGAAACAAGAGAAAAAAAACAACTAATAAGGGAAAACAAAAAAAAAGGAGAAAAAAGAAGAAGCATGCTTAATGCAATGGTGGTATCATCCATGTGAGAAAACACTAGTAAAAAGCTCTGTGGCTCGTCTCGGCTCTCTGTTGCCTCTGGTCGCTGTGAGACCTCATTGAACGAGCTTGCAGAATTGTCATAGACCCCGTTGATGCAATTGTGATTTTGTCGATCCCTCCGCTGCTTCTGCTGCTTCGCCCCCTTGCTTTTGAACTTCACCTGTCGTCACAACTCGAATTCCTCGATTCTTCTTCCGCAACAGGGTAGCGCCCTACGCAAGCCCCACGCGGAACTGGCTCTCGCCGGCGGCCTCCTTGGGAAGAGGAGGCAGGTCCTTGTTGAGAGACTCTTTGCTCAGGCGAGACTTGAGTCGCAACGAGTCTTCGCGGCTCATAGATCCATTGCCGTTGGGCAGCGCCCCGTAACCGCTGTCCTGACTCTCGGGCTTGAGGTGGTGCCCTTTGGGCGGCGTTGGAGGCGCGTAGTCCCGAAGACTAGCAAGTCTCCGTTCCATGCTCGTCTTAGCCGGGGTTGCTGGTCGGTAGTCGTCTCCGTCACGGCTGCGACCACCCACAGACGAGGCCTCAGCCGTCTCCTCAACAACTGGAAGGATGGGCGCCCCCTGGCCCCCCGACTCCCTACGGTCTCCCGATTTTGTCGTCAACACCATTTCGGGCACGTTGGCCTCCGATGCCCCATGTCTCTCGGTACGACGAGCTTCCTGGTTGGCGCGCTCGACAGTCTCACGGGCCTCAGGAGATCTCGCACCTTCCGGTGGCGTTGGCGGAGGTTGGTAGTTGGGCATTGGCGGAATGTTGTTCGCCGTGGATCGCCGCCGCAGGCTAGAACTCCAGCTAGCAACGCGCTGGCGCTCAGCAGCCGCTGCAGCTTCAGCCTGTTCTTGGTCCTTCCGCGCTGCTTCCCTGTGCGCCTCCTCAGGCGACATCGTGATGCCCTCCACGAAGTTGTAGAACCGATCACCGTACTGTTCGGGGGGGAGGGCCGAGATCTGCGTCCTATCGCTGGTAAGACCCTTCCAAAAGTGCTCAATCTTTTTGATCATTCCGTACTACAATGGTCAGCTTAACTCATTTAACAATGCGGGCTAACTTACGTGAGTCAGACAGTCGATGACGCCCAGGTAGTAGATCTCTTCGGCGGGCGAGTTGTCCTCGTGGGTTGCCTGGAAACCGCCATCATCCTGGTTGAAGATGTAGTTTGAACGGCTGTGCCCCTCCTCAAGTTCATTGGGCATCTGGGTCGCCGCCTCGCCCATGGGTATCGGACGCTCGTGTCGAATCATCTGCCTCAGCTCCCTAGCCTTGCGCGCATTCTCCAACTTAGAGGGCGTGCGCAAGAGCACCGACGGAGGCTCGCCATCCTCCCCTGTGTTCTCGCCGCCCGGGTTGAATACCTGAAGCGTCTTGCCGCGGAGGTTCTCCTCGTTACCCCTGTTGAGATCGTGGATGCCGATGAGAAGAGAGTAGTCCATTATTTTGAGCTTCTTCATCAGTACCACGTCCCGCTGCAGCTGCTCCAGGAAGAGCTTCTTCTTCTGTATGCCGAGTTCAAGGTGGCGCTGTCGTCGCAGCCAGTTCAGATCCTTCAGCGTCGCTCGAGGGTTCTTGTCAAGGTCGTCTTCCTTATAGTCGCGGCCGATCGTAGATCCCTTCAAGTCGAACGTGGTGTGGATGTCGCGATGCGGAGGAAAGAGGTTGTTCATGACGACAAAGTGAATCTTCTTTCCGTATGGCATCTTGACTCTGTGCAGACCGTAGAACTGCGACAGCAGCGTGTTCGGGTTCTCGGTGACGTGGTGGTAGTAGTCCTTGAGGATCTTTCGCAGAAACTTGTGCTCGGCGTGGTGGATGGTCTTGATGATGTACTTGTAATCTCGGGAAAAGTAAAAGAAGCTGCCACTCTTTCCCGGGGACCCAAGCTCCGAAAGAATATACTTGCCCGTCAACGACATCAGGTAGTCGGCCGGATCGAGACGGAAGAGATTGCGCAGATGTCTGAAAACCCACGGGGCGTAATCCTTAAATTTGAAATCGTACTTCGCCGAGGGAACCATCTCATTGCCGGCGCTGCGAATGTTAGCGTATGAGCAAAGGCTGGGGCACAAAACACGTACATGTCAAAAGTCGACTTTTGCTTCGCGTCGAAATCAGCATCCGTCAATGGGCGATCCAGCTTCGCGTTCGTTCGAGAGACGGAGACACGAATGCCCGTCAACATGTTGTAGGCGGTCACCCAATTGGCGTGGTGCTCGTCCACCTTTGTTCCCACAAGCACCCTGTCGTCATCCTCCTCCTCTTTCCTCTTCCTCTTGCTCGCCCGCTTTTGCCTGTAGTGCTCCGCCCATCGCAGAGCATCATCATCCGGAACAATCTCGTCGCGTGGAGCATCGGATTGCATGGATCGGGTGTCTCTCCGCACCAAGTTCAGCGATGCCCTACGCACTCTTTGCGTGGTGCTCGTGTGAGAAGTGGGAGAGAAGCGGCCACTCGAGAATGCCGCGTCAGACCCATCCTTGGATCCGCGGTTGGACTGGGTGCCCGGAACCTCGAGAGTATGTCGGTGCTTGAGGCCGGGGTTTGGCGGTTGCAGCCCCGTCGACGTGGATGCATTAGGTGTCGCGCCGGCGGATTGGTATAGGGGCGGGGAGGAGAACCGTTGCGGCGATTGGGGGTTGTTGTGGCTGTTCAGATTGGGGGACAGAGATGAGGTGCTGACGGCGGTTGCCGGCGTCGTGTAACCGTTCGCATTGCTCTGGGAGGGTATCGGCGGGGGTGCGTAGTTGGGGCTGCTCGTTCCATTCGTCTTTATTGTGTGATCAATCGAGCCGGCGGCGGGGGATGCAATTGACGGGGGCGTCAGGTAGGCATCGGTAGAACTCGAGTTGTCTGTATCGGATGCGGGTTTCCTCACGACCTTGATTGGCGGCGGGGGCGCGGTGCGATCGGGCATGGCGATGGTCGCGCCATTTTGCAGCGGGTGCTTGTGGTTTCTGTAATCGGAGTGATTGTTTTGATAGTCGTGGCGGGAGTCGGTGTCGTGATAATCAAAGTCTTGGCCTCCTCCGGCCCCTGCCGAGCCGTTGGGCAACGAGTTCATGCTAGTCGGCCTCGTCCCATTCATCTGCGTGGGGATGGAATCAGAGACGTCGGAGGCGTGGGTTGACGACGTTGAGCTTTCGTCGAAACTATCATGGAGGTTGTTTGAGCGGGAGGGACGAAGGGGCAGGGAGTGGGTAAACCCATTAATTGGGTGCTGCTTGTGACCAGACAGGTCAAGCGTGTGGTTTGGGTCGAGATCCAGAACGTCCGAGTTTGGCGAGTAGATGGGGTCGTTCTCGCGGGTAAGATACGTGGGCATGGTCGGTCGGCCGGGGTTCGAGACGCTCGGGAGGACAGAGGGAGGGAGAGTAGGAGTGGAGGATGTGACGGGGGGTCAACGACTACTGCTATTGTGAGCGACGTCGTCTTTTGGTGTCTGTCCCTGGAGCGTCGTCGGGGGGTTGAATGAGGAGTTCGTGTGGTTGGCTTCGTTTACTAGTCGGCAGAGAAAAGGAAAAGTGCTGAGCGAGACCTCAGCACATGCTTTGGAGACCTGAAAAACGGGAAGAAAGTAAAATGCAGAGGCGGCCGTTCGTAGGTATCGTTGGTCGGTTGGGTATCGTTGACAGTATTGTGTAGAGCAGAATGGGCGATGCGGTTATCGTGCCTGGTAGGATCGATTGCGAGAGGCCTCGTTCCGGGCAGAGGATCGGAGATTAGGGATGGGGATGGAAAGGTGCTCCCGACTGCGTCGCCGTCGTGCTCGTTCTCGCGGCTGGGGCAGAGTGGGCGACGATGGCAGCTGGAGCGGTGGTGGTGAAGACGGAGCGGATTGAAAGTCGAGACGGAGGAGGACAAATCAATGGATCGGGCATGTCTCTGCGGCGAGGGTACGCATGGCTCCTTTGAGGTTGGTCGATGGGAGGAGCGAGTTGGCAGGCGGTGGTGGTTGCAGTGGTAGTAGTGTGGTGTGGTGGTTTGGTGAATAGGAAGGAAAAGCTGGGGGACAGAGGTTTTGACGATGAGCGCGCGTTGTTGCGTGGGTTACGAGAGACACTGAGCCAAGGATACAGGGGCAAGCGGTGCTGGGAGACAGGAACAGGACCCGGTACGTCCACTGTGAGAGGCCGGGAGGAACCACTGAGAGCCACTGAAGGGCCGACGTGGGCGCTGGACGGGGAACGACGGGGCCAGCCCAGGGGCGGCAGAGGGAGACGGCAACGGTACGTACCGCCGATGTTCAGGTACCGATACAGCAGGAGAAGTGGAAGGTGCAGCAGACAAGATGCAGAGAAGGCAGGAAGGAAGGGGTGGGCGGGCACCTGCCAGCAGACAGGACGGACAGGCAGGCAGGCAGAGACACCGACACAGACACAGACAGCACACCTGCAGCAGCAGCAGCAGCAGCAGCAGCAGGACGGGACTGGGACTGGGCGGGACAGACAGACAGCACAGGGCAGGCACAGGACAGGACACTCGACAGAACAGGCAGTGAGGGGCGGGGAAGAGGTATCTCTCCATATTAAACTAGCAGGGCGATACTTGTTGACCCGCAAAAAACCAAATGAAGGGCTAAATGGACGACCCTAACTGGCCACAGCGGAAAGGGCACCTGGGCCGAACGAGGCTTGGCCGTCCACCGTCCAGCGTCCCTTGAGTCTTTTTTCGGGGGGGCTGGAGATTGGGAAATGAGTCCATCGCCCATCCAATGTCACTCACTCCCGTCACTCACCACCACCACCGCCGCCTTCCGCCATCGACCTTCCAGAAGCATTTCCTGTCCCCGTCTGCTGGAGGCCACCGTCTTCCCTCCCTCCCGAATACACGTATTCAGAGATGAGAGCTCCAGCAAGGTCATCTGTCATCATTTGGGGCCGCCCGGCACGCAAGCCAGCCGTCGTTTAGCCCGCCATCGTCAGCCCCCCCGAAACGAAGCCAACCACCGCCAGCTCACACAAGACTTCACTAGCAGCCAGTCTACAGACTACAGAGTACCTCTCTACGGCATCGCCATCGCCCTTCGCTCTGGCCGGCGAAGCCAACGAGCACTGCACGTCCCGTGGCCAATCCCGTCCCGCCCAGCCCAGGCCCCAAGACGCCGTCAACGCCGTGTTTCCGGCCAACTGGGTCAAATTCGGACAAGCCCGCGCCCAATATTGACGAATACAGCAAATACAACACCCAAGCTGCCAAGCCTCGACTCGAAGCAGCCCTGCGGCGGAAGCCCCTTGGATTCTTCTTTCAATGGAACCCACAAAGGCAGTCTCAGTATGAAAGACAAAAGTAGTACGGACACTGCGTACGCGACGCTATCAATGCCGCTTCTCGTCCCCGTTGTATTATGTAAATCTTCGGGGGCACCATCGCGCCGTTGAAGATCTGTACAAGGAAGGACTCGACGTCCACCGTCCAGTCCACATCAGATGGGCCGCCCTCCCCGCGTCGTGGTGCGCCGTACCTACATGCATATGCGGTTCCATCTTCATCATCTCTCACTGTCGCTATTCATAGCACACCATGCAGACACCAACCCCGACCGCTACCTGCCAACTGCCATCGCTCACTCACTAAGAAGCCTCAGCCAACCGCTGCGACATTGTCTCCTGTTTTGGCTGCTCCCTCTCGCAGTCTATCGAGTTGGCGGCGGCGGCGGCACAGCGACCTCGCATGTCTTGCCCGTGGATGGGGGCACGTTTCTCATCTCTCTACTGCTCGAAATCACCCTCACTTCAATTATGCGCATCCCAGCAGCCCTCATCTTAATTCCCAAGAAACGTCTGAACATCAACCCCCCATCCCGCCCTCTACCTGAATCACCTTCACATGGGGCCTCAAAAAGGGAGCCGCAATCCCCCAACCCGCAATGCGTTGACGCGTGACATCTCCTATCCCTCGCCAATCCCGTCACGTACGCACCTTAATATCAACGACCTGCATCCCGCCCCCTCAGAAGCCGGGCCCCTTCGACCCCTGCGCAGCTGGAAACTTCCTCCTGCATAGCGGGGACCCTCATTACCACTCTTTCTGGTGGTATCCGCCTGCACCCAGTATCCGTACCTTCGAACTCGAACCTCCTGTACCGATACCTCCGTTGCTCTTTGACTGTCGCAGTCACTCCTGAATCCAACCAGTCAATAAATAAAGAACACATCAGGACTCGAAAATGCGGGAACGCATGCGTCAGTCTCGGGCCTCGAAAATAGCAACGAACCACGTTCACCAAGAAACCAAGACACAAATCTCCCGCAGCCAAACACACGACACACAAGTCACCAATCTCAAAGAAACGCAAGAAGAACGACGACAATCCACAATCGAAATATCTCAGGTAAGCCGCAATCGCTAGCGCAGCCGCGGGGCACGGGGAACCCGAGCACCCCGTGGCCCGGCCGTTCGCTCGTCGTCCTTTTACCCTTTTCTAACAACTCACTTTTTTTTCTTTCGAAGCTGGGTCCCGTCGAACCCGGCTTGAGGCTGTGAAATCTCTCCTTGCGAATCCTAAATTCCCTACCTGGCTGCCGGGACGCACAACATACATCCCAGGGGGGAAGGGGAGGAAGCTCCCACACCGGTCCGGTGAACGGTGAGCACCCCCAATGAAAACTTCATCCGAGCACCATACAGCATCAACCCGGCACCCTCAACAGGCACAATCATCGCATCCCTGACCGCGCAAAGAACCGCAGGGAGCGCTCCATTTCCGCAGTTCTTGTCACCAACAGAAAGGGGGAAAAAAAAATTAAATAAATAAGCAGTGCTCCATTCTGCCATCCAATGCAGACAAGATACTTCATGGCACTCGAGTGTGCCACTAAACGCCGTCAAAACAACTCACCGGTGCATTTGACAACTCATCACCAACCGCCCACGCACAGCCCATGATTGTCGTCCAAACCGGCCACATCCATCCCCCACGCCCCCCTCCAGACCGCCAAAAGGAAAGAAACCTGTGGTAGGTATGATAAAGATGTACAGCGTGATAAGCCGATCCGTGACGTCGTACCGCCGCGGGCCCTGATGGGCTGGCTCTAGCTCGCAGTACCTACCTGCCCAAAAAAACACGCCTTTCCCTGAATTCCCGGATCGCCAGAACACACAACACGCAACGCACGTTGCAACGTGAACCCCCGGGAAACACGCAATGAGGTCACCGCCGCGCATCGTCATGAATCAGGCTTAATGTACCGCCCAAGTAATCAACTGCCACCCGTGCCCATGCTTTCTCGGTAGTGCGTACCTTACCAAAACGAAGAGAGGCTCTACAATGCCCGCCTAACCATTTGATGTAAGGACCGACAGCCATGTGATGATGGCATCAAGCTGCATCAACCAACTCCCAAAAATGCCCCCTTTCTTCGACCTTGCTGACTAAGGTACTCACCTCAACCTCCCCCACCAAGAACCCCTTCCAGCACAGCCCGCCAAGCGCCGCCGCCGAGGAACCACGACACCGCACCCGCACCCGCCCCCCCTCGTGGCGCGGCACGGGAAGGGGCGCGCGCTACCCTCCTTCCATGCCCATGCGACCAACCCGATCTCAGACTTCGTTCTCGTTTTTCGTGAACATCCCGTGAATTTTCGTCTTGTGTTGTTTTTTGGGATCGGAACTCTTCCGAAATTCTGGCCGTAGATGCGTGCCCACCAGGGTATTTCCTTACATGGCGAACCGGACCGAAGAGCGAATCCTGCCGGTTCTCTTGGGACGAAGTCAGCACTGTTTTCCATCCCACCGGATGGGATCGTAAGCTTCCTTTCCGTCGCGGGAGAGAGGAGGCATGTCTGAAAGGTCTCTGGCCGTAGCGTTGGGAATTAACCATGAATCCGCCGGGACGGTCCCGGCTTACGCAAAGTGTTCCAGCGCAAGTTGCGGTATCAAATGCCTGCGCTGTTTCTTCAGAGCGCATTTGCCGAGTTGGGTGAGGCGGCGAAGCTGTGCAAAACAATATAACGTAGATGTTAACTTAAAAGTCCATGCATCTGGCGCTATTGGAACACACAAATCAGATACGTTCACGTTTCTTCTGTGGCTGTCGATGAGTTGGTCTCTCTCGTCCTTGCCAACCATAAGTACCACATTATATGCTATCAACGTGATCCAACAGGACATATTACCAAGTACTACTTCCAACATGCTGATGTCTTCTCCCTCGTGACGAGAATGACCCTGAGATGTCCACGAGACAGGTTTCAAGATACTGAAGCTTTTCAACGCTGTCGATAAGTCAGTAAGGAGGAGCCGTTAATGATGTTATCAAGCGAGAACAAGCAAGACATGTCACCTGTATGAACTTGTACAGACAAGCTGCAGAAGACGATCGTCAAGCGTTCAAGCTCTCCCCGAAGGATGGTCTTGTCCCTCTTCAGCCCCTGTCGACAAGCCTTGCCTGTGTATCTAGCCACCAGACCAGGTGCCCTCTGTCCTACATTCCATATCCTATGGAAGAAGACCGCAGCTGCGTGAACATGATTCCATATAAAAGACGCAAAGAAGACGGGGCATTCAACATGACGGCAGTTCTGCCCAGGCTGACATCTCTCGCCTGTCTTCGGTGATATCGCAGACTACTAAAACAGCAACAAAACCAAGGCCGTTAGGATGCTGCGAATGGTCCAGGGTTGTGTCATACCAGCTGGGCATCTTGCGATACGCTTCAGCGGCTACTTTCCAGTGCTGGCTGACAAGATGTGGCAAAATCTCGGCAGCTTTTAGATGTGGTACGTCACGTATGCATTGAAGTTTCCATGTACATCAAGTAGCTATCTGATAACGAATAATATTTTTTTCTCGATATAAAACGTGTATGTTGCAATCTTCCAAAAACCGACTTGAATCCCCGCACTTCCTCAAGGTCACAATCATATCTAGCCAGGCTAGGCTCTGGTGCCCAGGCATGGAGAGTATGACAGCTAACGAGTAACCGTTCCCGCTACACATGACGCACTCAGACTGAATTTGAACCAGAGTGCCGCCTCGTTTCGGTCGACGCGTCCAGATCTACACACTACAAGGCAGCATCGTATCAGATGAGCCATGGAAAGTTTCTTCATATACGTTATAGAAGCAGCAGTCCGTCCGTTTCAATATCAAGATAAGCTACTTCAGATTGAATGCTTCAAATCAGTAAAAGCAGATCTTAGTTTGACTAGTGCCGTGACACAGCCTTGATTATATTTTGCTCTTGGTAGAGAATAGCCCTTCTCCTTATCAAATATCAAGTTTCCGTGACATGTCAAGACATCCCACATTTCCAACACAACCCTGCCCATCCAGCACAATTTACTTGGCTCATCACCCTCAAGCACGAATCAATGTCACAAGAAACGGAAATCGAAACCGAGTCAAGACCAAAAGTCTAAGGCCGTTCTATTTCAGCCCCTCCGAAAAAAGCCCGGAAAGCCGTATGTTACATCTTACAAGAGATCTCATCCCCAATCCTCGAAAACAACTTCTCATTCTTTAGGCCCCAGCAACAACCGCCAGACCGTCGTAAATCATCCGCTTGACCTCGTAGAACGTGCTGCGGTGCTGCATCATCGTCGCCGCGTCCGTGATGCCCACGCTCTCCACCTCCACCTTGCCCGTGCTCGTCTTCCGCACCGCCACGGCCCCGTTGATGACGAGCGTGCCCTCGCCCCTGAACTCGGCCGTGTACCCCGCAGATTGCATCGCCCTCCGCAGGTCCGTGAGTCTGAGGTCGCCGACATGCAGCGGCTGCGCGACCGAGCGTACAGCCGAGGCCATATTCATCGGTAGCAGGTCCAACGTCGGCACGACTTCGACCTCGGCGTCGGCGTCTTCCTGGGCCGCATCGGCATCCTCCGCCTCCGTCTTTTGCCGCTTGTTGGCCCCGTCGTCCTTCTCCGCCATCTTTTCCTTGGCCAGAGCCTCCGCTACGAGCTGGCCGGTGATTGTGACGATGCTGAGGCCCCGCACGTTTTGCCATTTGAGCTTCTTGACCAGGCTGTCCGTCAGCTTAACCACCCAGGCATTGGTGTCGACACTAGCGTCCACCCAGGTGCCCATCGACGGGGTGAAAACGTCGACGACGCTTTCTTCTGATGCGCCGATTTGCGCAGCGAGAGCCTTCTTGCAGTCTGTCGCAAGCGCTGTAGTCTCCTCCGTCGTACCGCCGACCAGAATCAGCTTTCTAGGCTGGATCAGTGGTATAAGCATGTTCAAACTCCTCTTGTCGTGTAGACCGCTGAAGTCGACAAAGGCGATACGGAGATTGACCGAGACCTTTTCTGAAGATAGAATCAACTTCGACGGGCCTTGGATCTCTTCCTCGACAGTGTCTTCCACATCATCCAGCTCATCAGCCACATGATCCTCGCTTGCCGTGCCGTCCTGGTCGTCTCCAGCTGTCTTTGCATTTTGGCGTTTATTGGCGCCCTTGGTGCCTGCATCATCCCATTTGCGTTTCTTTCCTAGTCTGTCCTCGTCATTGTCGCCACGCATTTCGGTGTCTGGTACATCTTCCTCCTTTTCCTCAGCTCGGAGGTAGTCTTCGGGGCGAATGACATCTCCAAACTGATCGTCACGCCTCCTGCGCATGACCAAGGGGAAAGAACGTTCACGGCCCTTTTTACCTCGCACGTCAAAGTCATAAGCACCACGCTTCTTTGTCAAAATGTTGATGCCCAGATCCTCGTCCGTCAACACAACCTTCTTTCGTGTTGCCTGACCCATGGTTGTTGAGATGTTGAGCGCCTTTCCTTGTTGCTCATTGTCGGATTCGCCAGAGTCTGAGGAGGATTCTGATGAGACGTCATCAGCTGCATCTGCCGGTGCCTGTAATGATGCTCCACCACCGCTTTGCAGAGTGGCCTGAAGCTGTCGTTGCGTTGCTAGCCACTGCTGGTAAACGGTCAATTCGTCTCCTTCGAGGGCCTGTCTCTTGGCCTCCTGAATCTCCAGCTCTCGCCCGCCGCCGTACACAAACTCGATACTGTCGCCGCTGCTAGTCTGCTCCACCGTGGCGCCATCTTGACGTTCTGTCCACCAGTCCCACAGGGTTCTTGCTATTGATGGCTGTTCCGTTCGAGATTTTGGCGGCTTGTCTGTCAAGACGACGAGGTTCCTGGAGTCTTTCGCCAGACCCTTGATCAAGTCCTTGGAGAAGCCCCATTCCAAAGTGTCGTCGCTCGCAAGAATGACTCTGCCTTCTGATTGGACGTTGCCGCCACTGCTAGATAGCAGCTTCTCGATCTGCGCTCGACGCTCCACCAGCTTGAGATACCTAAAATCAAAGGGTACAGCCTCCTTGGTCTTCCCATCAGCGCCGTTTGCTTTGCGTTGACCGTCGGCAACCGATTCGAACTCCCGGACAATATTGTCGTCCATCCACTCCAGCATGCTTCGCGCATACCGGAGCGTACTTGACATGTTCCGTCCAGCGAGGTAGAGCTTGGCTGCCTTCAAGGAACTGTCATCGGTCTCGGAGTCGACCTGCCATGTGTGCTCGAGCAGATACGCAATTTCCAAAACGCGAGCACTTGAATCGACTGGAATTAGGCAAGTGCCTCCTCGACTGACGCAAAGCTTGATCATGTCGACCAACTGCTCGTCACGCTTTGCGCGACCGCCTGCCTGGGCGACTTTCTCTGCGCCACGACTACTGCAAATCAGTGCAGTTGGCTTGCGTAGTTGCTCAATGACCTCCGCACCACCACCTCCCGCTCCTCCTAGCCATGCGGCACCGGCATAGACATTCTCTCTTGCCTGGTTCCAGTCCACCGCGTAAACAATTGACTCCAAGCCATGCTGAATGTGCCATATTGTTCCTCCCAAACTGTGACCCGCATTATATGCAGTGATCATGAGACCATTGAGGGGCGGAGAGAACGGGGACGGCAGCGGCTCGTGAGGTTGTGAATACTTGAGAGGTTGGATAAGGGAAAAGTATCGTGTAATTTCTTCGGGGGTCGGCGCTTGCAGGAGAAAGTCGCTGTCGCCGGTGGGTTGCTGGGAGTAGGAGTAGGCGGCCTCGCTGAGGGAACCGTGAGGGATCTTGGTCGCAGCTAGAGGGGTCGATGCGTAAAGGTCTTGGGTGAGGGTGCGACCGAGGTCGATGACAGGGCGAGTCGCGTACACGGGAATGCGCGTGAATAGAGGAAAGTTCTTGCAGCAGTGTGCGAACGCAGCGAGATGCGACGTCGTGGCGTGGGTCAGGAGGATAATGGACAGCGTCGGGACCTGTCTGTAGGCATGTGTTAATATCATGAAGCGCATTCAATTGGCAGAGGGTACGGTACTTTTCGAGCTCCCGCAGCTTCTCAACATCGAAAGATTCGTCCCATCCGAGATCGATCAGGATCTTGACACCTCCATCAAGCTCGAGAATGGACTGCGACGCCGACGACTCGGAAAGAGCGCCCTGGAGGGGGCAGAAGGTAAACATAGTTGCTGTTTATGGCCAAGGATCGCGATGCATCGTCCAGTGTCTGACTGCAACCGATGATGGCAAATAGTAATTCGAGTGATCTTCGTCAAGCGATGACCATGTTGCTGGCGCAGCGACCAGGACGAGCGATTGCGTGTCGTGGTCGAATAGCGAGTTGCGAGTCGAGGTTTGACTGTCGCGTAAAAGAATCTAGGATCATGAGAACCGGGTGCTGCAAGACGCGGCACGTACCCGGAACCTTGCCAGGCACCGTATGCTCTGGTCTTCAATGCGAAGAGCAGGTGCAGGGGCCACGGAAGCTCCAGCAAGAGGTCCGTCACTGTGGGGCCGGCCCTGCTGAGATCGGAGCGGCGATGAGTTCTTCCGCTCCCAGTTCGGTCTAACCCGGTCAAGCTGCATAAAGTGGGGTCCTTTTGCAAGTGGCAGGTGCAACGGGGGGCAGCTAAGCTCCCGCATTGGATGGAAAAGTTCCAGGCTGGCCCCTCGGTGCCGCTGTCCATCGGTCTGGAAAAACGCATCGGAAAGTTATCGTGTCAATTTGGTCCAGATCCCTGTCGATACGTGGTCAACAAGCGTGTTGCTGCAAAAGGGACACAATTCGAGCCGTCAATTTACTTTTTTTTGATTTGGTCAAGTCGGCTGGCCCTCGAACGACGACATTTCTCGACAGTTCCCAGAGAATGGCGCACTCTTGAATGCGTGCGCACATATCGACAATCTCTCCTGCGAAGCTCCCTTTCGATTCCCAACTACAACCGGGCACCATAGCTCCAACTACAGCTCAGCTACATACTCCTTCATCGGTAGCTGCCCACACCTAATACGATCCTTCCGACCACGAACATCGAGGACGACTCCTAGGACCACGCAACCCCCCGAGCAGTCGAGCACCGCACACCTCCTGCAAACATGTCCGACTTCAGCACATATCACCACCTAGGCCAGGGCGAGCAGGACCCCTCGAACCCGAACCGATCGACACAGCCCGCACCTCCCCAGTTCTCCCCTCCCATCGCGGGGCAGCCATACCAGCAGGGCGCGCCCTACGGAGCCCCTCCCGCGCCAGGACAGCAATACTATGGCGGCCAACCGCCCATGCCTGGCTCAGCGCAGCCTCAAGGCTCACCGTACGGCGCTCCTCAAGGTCAGCCCTACGCCCAGAGCCCCGGTTTCCAGTCCCAAGAGAACTTGGCGGCGCAGATGGGTGGCATGTCCTTGGGTCCCGGCGACGGCCACAACACTCTGAGGAAGAAGAAGAAGGATCGCCATGCATACCACCAGGTCGAGGCCACAGGGTCCTCGCAAGCTTTCAACGGCATGCCTCCCCCCGGTACCCCGGCCACGGCCTTCTTGAATGCCGATCCCTCGCAGGCCCAATATGTCAACCCCCAGATTACCCCTGCGATGAACCAATTCCCGGCCGCCGCTGGTCAAACCTTCACCCCCGGTATCCCCGCGACTCAGGCCGAATTCGCGACCCGGAACGGCGCCGATGCCGGTGGACCCCCGGCCGTCGTCCAGACCGGCGGACACCAGAAGCTCTCTCTCGATGACCTACCGAGTGTCCCCGTGTCCCGCGATTCCCTCCAGCAACACTACTTCTCGAATGTTTACCCCACCTTCGAGAAGCACCTGCCTCCCCCAGCTACCGTCTCCTACGTTGCTTTCGATCAGGGCAATGCCTCACCGAAATTCGCTCGTTTGACGTTGAACAGCATTCCCGCGAGTGCCGAAGGGCTCGCACTGACCGGCCTTCCCATGGGTCTGCTCCTCCAGCCACTGGCACCCCTGCAACCCGGTGAACTCGAGATTCCCGTCCTCGACTTTGGCGAGTCTGGCCCCCCAAGATGTCGCCGCTGCAGAGCTTACATCAACCCCTTCATGATGTTCCGTTCCGGCGGCAATAAGTTCGTTTGCAACCTCTGCACATACCCCAATGATACCCCGTCCGAATACTTCTCCGCCCTCACTCCTCAGGGTGTAAGAGTAGACCGCGACCAGCGCCCCGAGCTTACCAGGGGAACCGTCGAGTTCGTTGTACCTAAGGAGTACTGGACCAAGGAGCCTACAGGCCTCCGCTGGCTGTTTGTGATTGACGTCACCCAGGAGTCTTTCAACAAGGGATTTATCGAGTCCTTCTGCGAAGGTGTTCTCGCGGCGCTCTACGGTGGCGAGGATGCTGAGCGGGACGAGAATGGCGAGCCGAAGCGTGTAATCCCTGAGGGTGCCAAGGTCGGTTTCGTGACGTACGACAAGGATATTCACTTCTACAACGTCAGCGTAAGTTGCTCGTCTGTGATTTTGAAAAGCAACGCTGACAGGCGAAGCCTTCCCTGGATCAAGCTCAGATGATGATCATGCCCGATCTCGAGGACCCCTTCGTGCCCCTGAGCGACGGCCTCTTTGTTGATCCTTATGAGTCCAAGTAAGCTTCCAAACTCACGGCCACAGTGACATGACTAATAGACTCAGGGCCGTCATCACTTCCCTGCTCACCATGCTTCCCACCATGTTCTCTAACATCAAGAACCCCGAGCCTGCTCTCCTGGCTACCCTTAACTCGGCGGTTGCCGCACTGGAGAAGACTGGCGGAAAGATTGTCTGCTCCTTGGCTGCGCTGCCCACATGGGGCCCCGGCCGTCTGTTCCTTAGGGACGACGGCAAGCACCCAGGTGGTGAGATTGACAAGAAGCTCTTCTCTACGGAACACCCGGCCTGGAAGAAGGTTGCTGAGAAGATGGTCGCCACCGGTATCGGCGCCGACTTCTTCCTCGCCTCACCATCCGGCGGTTACCTTGACATCGCAACTGTTGGCCACATCGCGGCTTCAACAGGCGGAGAAACGTTTTACTACCCCAACTTTATCGGCCAGCGTGACAACACAAAGCTGTCCATGGAGATTAAGCACGCGGTCACCCGCGAGACCGGTTTCCAGGCTCTCATGAAGGTCCGCTGCTCGAACGGGCTGCAGATCAACGGCTACCACGGCAACTTCATTCACCACACTTTCGGTGCTGACCTCGAGATTGGAGTCATCGACGCCGACAAGGCCATGGGTGTCACATTCTCCTACGATGGCAAGCTCGACTCCAAGCTGGACGCGCACTTCCAGTCCGCCCTTCTCTACACCACGGCATCAGGTCAACGCAGAGTACGCTGCTCCAACATCATTGCTAGCGTCTGTGACAACCCGCGAGACTCTGTCAAGTTCATCGACCAGGACGCCGTGGTCGCTATCCTCGCCAAGGAAGCAAGCACAAAACTGGCTACCACTTCCGCGTCTCTCAAGGACGTCCGCAACCACCTCACCGAGAGGACAATTGACATTCTCTCCTGCTACCGCAAGAATTTCCTCACCGCAGCTCAGCCTGACGGCCAGCTCGTCATGCCGGAGCGCCTCAAGGAGTTCTCAATGTACATGCTCGGCCTCGTCAAGTGCCGCGCCTTCAAGGGCGGCAACGAAAGCTCCGACCGCAGGGTACACGAGATGCGCATGATCCGCTCCATGGGCGCCATGGAACTCAGCCTCTACCTCTACCCGCGCATGATCCCCGTCCACAACCTCGCCCCCGAAGAAGGCTTCCCCGACGAGTCAGGCCACCTCAAGGTGCCCCCCGCCATCAGGACGTCCTTCTCCCGCGTCGAGCCCGGCGGCGTCTACCTCGTCGACAACGGCCAGCAATGCCTCCTCTGGTTCCACGCGCAGACGTCGCCGAACCTCATCGCAGACCTCTTCGGCGAGGACAAGACAACTCTCCAGAGCCTCGACGCCTACACGTCGTCGCTGCCCATGCTCCAGACGCACCTCAATGCCCAGATTCGCAACATTGTCGAGTTCCTCAAGACGATGCGCGGGTCAAAGGGCTTGGGCATCCAGCTGGCAAGGCAAGGCATCGACGGCGCCGAGTACGAGTTCGCGCGCATGCTGGTCGAGGACAGGAACAACGAGGCTCAGAGCTACGTCGACTGGCTCGTACATCTCCACAGGAGTGTGCAGCTGGAGGTATGATATTGCCCCTATCATTACCCCCTAAACACTAACTAACGTGACTACATAGCTGTCTGGCCAGAGGAAGAGAGACGACCCGTTGACGGACGCCAACGCCCTAGCCGGCTTCGCTGGCCTGCGGCCTAATTACTGGTAGGAAAAAGGTTACTAAAGTGATTCGGTAGTCGTGGGCAAAAGGAGTCGGGTTGTGGCGTGGGCGTGGGCGATGCGGCAAGCTGTGTTTTCTTCTTCTCTCGTGCTTTTGAGCGTTTTCCAGAAATGCATATACATTTTGGCGGGCGGTGTCCAAGGGGGCCCTCGTCCCTCCGCAAAACAGTCCAAGACAAAAAAAGAATACCTCCCCAGCTCGTGCTGAACGAACTATCCGCCGTTGGTCGAGTACGTGAATTGACACGGCCCTTTCCTCGTCCATGGTCACTTCCCGTTACAGGGCTCCTGTCTCGGTGCGCCTGGAACGCAACGGGCTTCGTCCCACTGCTGCCTTTCTTGCTTGCTTGCGTGTACGATACCGCACTTTCGAGGCGGTGAGCAGCGCTGTACCTTTACGAAACGGGCTGTCGTGACACTGCGAAAATGAGAGGTGACACAGCACAGGTGATGCTCATATTCTCGAGACCGCTTTCTATCTAACCTCGGTACAGCTCCCAGAAGGCCCAATATTTGCCTCCCCCTTTTCGTCTCGCGTGCGATGTTCACATGCCCTTCACTCTTGTCCAGTCGTCATGATTCTTGGATAATGCGCATCGACCGTGATGAAGATCCCTGCGGCCCAACGCGTAAGACATGACAGAGAGAAATGGTCGACGCGGCGCCCCCAACGTAAATCTGCCCAGGCAGCGAACGTCGTCACCGCTCCCGCCAAAGATAGTCCCAAGAACGGCGCAATTAGTCGAGAGACATCTACATGAAAGGTAGCCCGGGCCTCTGTCTTTCGCAAGTGTCTGTCCCAAGGGAGCGGGTGGACGAGCTGAACGGACCCAAGGGGGTGGGGGTGCCGCCTGTCATCTGATCAAACTAACTACCTGTGTCCGCCCCCTGTGCCGCCCAGTTCCTACGAACCTGGGACACAACCAAAAGAGTCAAATCGGCGTTGTGATCAAAGAGGACCGGGGGGGGGGGGGGGGGTGG
>JAKMXC010000703.1:0-26919 GCA_025328345.1 Colletotrichum sp. SAR11_59
TAACTATAAAAAACTTAGACCTTTTAAGATCTTATAAGTAATCTTACTAGTTAATTATAAACTTAAACTCCTAGAAACTATAAAGTATCACTTAGTATTCTATATGTTACTCCTCAAACTAGCATTATAAAGATTATAAACTAATAATATTATTATCATAGAAGATAATAAACTAAAATATAAAGTTAAATAAATTATTAACTACCTTAAGGAGTTAAAAGGTTACTAATACCTTATTAAGTAGAAAGGATATAAACATAAAGATAATACCTAGGAACCTATAAAAAACCTTACTAATATGACTAATAAACTTACTGTTTATTAGTAATAACACTAAGAATAAGAAGTAATACTTATGCTAAACAAATAAGTTTGCACCTTAAATACCTCTAGCTACTAATATATCTAACATCTATATAGATATATTAGACTACTAATAGAAGCAGATAGACTATAACAAAGAAAACTATTAGTTTAGTTAGGAATACTAAAATGCAACTAAGACTCCCCTAATAAAAAGTTTAGAGTATTAGGATTCTAATTAAAGATTAAATCTAGATCTATTGCACTAAAACTACCTATAAACTAAACCTCTAATATAAGAGATGTTATTACCTCCTCCTTAATAACTTCCTAACCTTTCTGAAACATTATTCTCTTCTGCTTATATAAGTAATCTAACTACGCTATAGATTTATCTAACTTAGCTTGCGTAGCATGTAGAGCAGCAGCCTTCTTTCTTAATACCTCCTCTTTAGCTACCTTAGCATCCTCTAAATAAGCAGCCTCATTAAGTAAATAATTAATTATAATAAGATTAGCGAAAAACGCAGTAACTACGTAAATCTAATAGACCTATAAGCATAAACAGCATTAGCTGCTATATCACATAATTAACCTAATTAAGTATACTTGCTATAAACTTCACTACTAGGAAGAAGCTTATAACGCTTCCCTAAAGAATAATAATAAGAATAAAGCATATCGATAATAAAACTAAACTTAGTAATATGCAGCGTATAATTATAATAATAAAGAGTAGAAGTAGTACTTAATTTTGATTTTTAAATGCAACTTAATATAATGTTAGCATTATAAGTAAATCAGGAAGCATAACTAATAGATCCCTAACCTAAGACTAATAACCTACTTATGCTAGGTCTTAAGGATAAAACCTTTAGAGAGGGGACTTAATATTATAACCTATAAATAAAGATAATAGCTGAATAACTTACTTAGGCGTTAGGCAGCTAGGATAGGATATTTATACTGTAGGATCATAAGAATAGTAGGAACTCACTTAGTATGGAAGAACTATAGTATAAGTTATATAATGATAAGATAAGGAAATAATTAGTAGAGCATAGGAAAGGATGCTTAGTGATTAGTTAGCCTAGCTAACTAATTGTAATCACTTATGTATATAAGTGATCACTTAGAAGTAGATAAAGACTACTATTTAAGACTTATATATAGAGTAACCTTAAGCTTAGCTTATAGTTATACTTCTATAGCTCTTTAGCAATCAACTTAGTATTTATCCTTAAGATACTCTTAGCTTACCTTTACTGTAAATTACTTATTAAGTCTAAGACTGATCACTTTAGCCTCTAAAAGACCTAATCTACTATTAGCTATAACTTATAACCTAGATGTTATAGTTAGCTATCTAATAGTAAGGTCTACTAATAGAAGTTAGAGATTAATATATAGTAATAGTATACTAAGGTTGTAGTCTAGGTTGTAAGTTGTAGCTAATAGTAGATTAGGTCTTTTAGAGGCTAAGGTGATTAGTCTTAAACTTAATAAGTAATTTGCAGTAAAGGTAAGCTGAGAGTATCTTAAGGATAAATACTAAGTTGATTGCTAAAGAGCTATAGAAGTATAACTATGAGCTAAGCTTAAGGTTACTCTATATATAAGTCTTAAATAGTAGTCTTTATTTACTTCTAAGTGATCACCTATATGTATAGGTGATTGTAATTAGTTAGCTAGGCTAACTAATTACTAAGCATCCTTTCTTATACTCTACTAATTGTTTCTTTATCTTATTATTATATAACTTATACTATAGTTCTTCTATACTAAGTAAGTCCCTACTGTTCTTATGATCCTATAGTATAAATATCTTATCTTAGCTGCCTAACGCCTAAATAGGTTGTTTAGCTGTTATCCTTATTTATAGGTTATAACATTAGGTCCCCTCTCTAAAGGTTTTATTCTCAAAACCTAGTATAAGTAGGTTGTTAGTCTTAAGTTAGGGATCTATTAGTTATACTTCCTAATTTACTTATAATGCTAATACTATATTAAGTTGCATTTAAAAATCAAAATTAAATATTACCTCTACTCTTTATTATTGCAATTATATGCTATATATTACTAAGTTTAGTTTTATTATTAATATACCTTATTCTTATTATTATTCTTTAGGGAAGCGTTATAAGCTTCTTCCTAGTAGTGAAGTTTATAGTAAGTATACTTAACTAGGTTAATTATATAATGTAGCAGCTAATGCTGTTTATGCTTATAGGTCTACTAGATTTATATAGTTGCTGCGTTTTTTGCTAATCTTATTATAGTTAATTGTTTACTTAATGAGGCTGCTTGTTTAGAGGATGCTAAGGTAGCTAAAGAGGAGGTATTAAGAAAGAAGGCTGCTGCTCTGTATGCTGCGTAGGCTGAGTTGGATGAATCTATAGCGCGGTTAGATTGCTTGCGTAAGTAGAAGAGAATAGTGTTTCAGAAAGGTTAGGAGGTTACTGAGGAGGAGGTAGTAGTATCTCTTATGTTAGAGGTTTAGTCTATAGGTAGTTTTAGTGCGATAGATCTAGATTTAATCTTTAATTAGAATCCTAATACTCTAAACTTTTTATTAGGGGAGTTTTAGTTGTATTTTAGTATTCCTAACTGAACTAATAGTTTTCTTTATTGTAGTCTATCTGCTTCTATTAGTGGTTTGATATATCTATATAGATATTAGATATGTTAGTAGCTAGAGGTGTTTAAGGTGTAAACTTATTTATCTAGCGTAAGTGTTATTTCTTATTCTTAATATTATTGCTAATAAATAGTAAGTTTATTAGTCGTATTAGTAAGGTTTTTTGTAGGTTCTTAGGTATTATCTTTATATCTATATCCTTTCTACTTAATAAGGTACTAATAACTTTTTAACTCCTTAAGGTAGTTAATAATTCGTTTAACTTTATATTTTAGTTTGTTATCTTTTATGATGATAATATTGTTAGTCTATAATCCTTATAGTGCTAGTTTGAGGAGTAACATATAGAATACTAGGTAATACTTTATAGTTTCTAAAAGTTTAAGTTTGTAATTAACTAGTGAGATTACTTATAAGATCTTAAAAGGTTTAAGTTTTTTATAGTTAAGTTTATCGCTTAGTTGTTTTGTTTTAATGTTTTACTATATAAAGTAGGTGTTATCTCCCTCTTTTAAGGTTAGTCCCTTAATTTTTTACTTATTGCTAAATTTTATTATTCTCTATTATATGAATTTAAGTTCTTTATGTATATTATTTTAGATATCTTAGATTTATCGCATTAAAGCTACTGCTCTAACTGCTTAAGGTCTTACTTAAGGTTCCTTATATGTAGTTAGTTTAAATCTATAGTTAAGATAGAAAGGGGATTCTTTAGTGCTTTCTCTTATTACGCTATTATAGGTAAACTAAGCTATTAGTAGTAGTATTACTTAGTTATCTTAGTTATAGTTAATATATACGTAGAGGTATGTTTTGAGGATTTAATTAACTTGTTCTATTTGTCTATCTATCTGCAGGTGGAATGTAGTGGATATAGATTGCTTAATGCTAAGTTGTGATATAATTAACTTCTAGAAGTTAGAAGTAAAGATCTTATCTCTATCTAATATAATTTCCTTAAGTATTCTATAGTTAGTAATAATATATTTAAGGAATATATATGTGTATTCTTTAGTATTATTTACTTCTTTATATAGGATGAAGTAGGCGTACTTTATAAGTTAGTCTATAACGATAAGAATACTATTATAGTATACTCCTATAAGGGGTTTTTATAACTTTAGTAATTTAATAATAAAGTTAAGTGATATAGATTGCTAAGCAGTTTATAGCATAGGTAAAGGTTATAGTATACTATAAGGTTAATATTAAGTAGTTTTGCTTTTAAAGTAAACCTTATAATCTTTAATTGCTTTTACTATATGTTCTTTAGTAACCTTTTCTCTATATTATTATTATAGTTGTTTCTAGGTTTTTATGATTCCTTAGTAACTATATGTAAGGTGAGTATAAAACTCTATAATTGCTTTATTGTTTAGTTTGCTAGGTAGGCTTATGTTAGATTGTTTAGCTATTATTAAGAGTTTAGCTGCTAGCATTAGGTCTTTATTATTATTTCCTTTAAGAATTACTTAGGTTTCTTTAGGTATTAAAACGTTATAGTTTAATTGTTAGCTGAGAGCGTTAGCTTTATTATTATTTAATCCTTTGCGATAGATAATCTTAAAGTTAAATTTAGAGAGGAACTCTAACTATCTAACCTATTGTTTGTTTAATACTTTTGAGGTTGTGAAGTATAAGAGATTCTTATAGTCTAAGTATATAAGTACTTTATAAATCGTTCCTAAGAGTTTAGGTCTCTATTCCTTAAAGGCTTTAATTATTGCTATAAGTTCTTTATTGTAGATTTAATAGTTTAGCTTAGGTTTATAGAGCTTATGTGAGAAGAAGGCGTATAGGTATAACTATCCTTCTAAGTCTTATTATGAAAGTTATGCTCTGAGGGTGTAATCTGAGGAGTTTAGTTCTACTTTAAATTGTTTAGTAAGGTTTAATATTATTAGTACTAGTTTGCTGCTAATAAGGTCTTTAATTTTCTGAAAAGCTGTTTATTAAGGTTCTTCTTATATGAATAGGGTGTCTTTATAGCTAAGGTTAGTGAGAGCTGTATTAATTTTGCTATAGTTCTTAATGAATTTTTAGTAAAAATTAATAAAACTTAGGAATCTTTAGACTTCCTTAAGGTTCTTAGGTATTAGCTATTCTTTAATAGCTTTAACTTTATTTTCTAATATTTAGACTTCTCTAGGGGTGATAGTAAATCTGAGGTATTTAACTTTCTATGTGTAGAATTTGCTTTTCTTAGGTTTAACTAGGAGTTTAGCTTCCTAAAAGGCCTATAAGACGTAGTAAACGTCTTCTTTATGCTTCTTGAGGGTTAGTAAGAATATGAGGATGTCGTCTAGATAAACGACTATATAAATATCGACATATTTGCATAGGATTAAGTTGATTATATTCTAGAATATTGTAGGAGCATTAGTGAGACTGAAGGGTATAATGAAGTACTTAAAATATCTTTTATATGTTCTAAAGGTAGTCTTCTATTCTTCTCTTTGCTTTATTCTGATTAGGTTATAAGCACCTTTAAGGTTAAAGGCTATAAACTAGTTAGCTTTATAGAGAAGTCTTTTTATCTTATTAATAAGTAGTAGTAGGTAGTAGTTTTTAATTATTATTTCGTTAAGCATGTGATAGTTAATATATAATTATAGTTTTCTATTCTTCTTTAGTATGAATAGGATTAAACTTCTTACTAGTAATATTAAAGGTCTGATATAACCCTTCTTAAGGTTTTCATTAAGGTACTTATTTAATACCTCTATCTTAGTTAGGTTGAAGCTATAGATTTTGTTAAAGCGTAGTTCTTTTCCTTTTTTGAGAGGGATTTTATAGTTGAAGTTTGTATGTCTAGGTAGTTTAGTTTCTAACTTAGCTATAAAGAGTTTCTTATAAACTCTATATTCTTCTAGGATAGATAGAAGTAGGTCTCTTAATTTAAGATCTTTTGTTATTATTAGTTGTAATGTAGCTTCTTTTGCCTTAAGGTAGTAGATATATTGTTTTGCTATTTCTTATGTTACTAACTTATTTGAGGCTTAGTTCTAATAGGGCTACTTAAGGATTAAGTTGTTGTAGTCCTAATAGAGTTAGCTTTTATTCTAATCTATCTATAGGTTGCTTGTTTATAGCTAGGGTAATCTTAGTACTATATTATATATTCTTATGTTAGTAATATTAAATTAGATTTTTTCTTTCTGATCTAAGTAACTTATCTTAAGGGGTGTAGTCTTATTATAGATAGTACCTCTTTTATATTTAAATTCTTCTCCTTCTACTGTATATAGGGGGTATAGTTATTCTTTTCCTCTCTATTATACTTCTAGCTTGTTGATAGCTTAAGGGGTAATAAAGTTTGCTTTAGCTCTACTATTGATTAGCGTAAGTGTTATTTTATTGTTAATAGTAACTTTAAGTTTTATGTTGTTCTTATATCCTTATGATATCTAGTAGATAGATCTTTCCCTTATTACTTATTGTAATCTGTTATTAGTAGGTAAGTTTAGTTTTTTAACTGCTTTAGTAGTCTTAGGTAGGTGATTTGTTTTCCTTCTTATACTACCTTAATAAGGCTGTTTTTATAGATCTTAACTTAGGGTGGTCTTAGTCTATTTCTTATGATTCTCTAGGCGTATGCCTTTTCTTAGTAGTATACTTAGTATTTATCTTATTAGTATTTATCTTACTTTATGTTGTTATTATGTTAGTATCTTATAGGGAACTAAGGGCTTAGTTAGAAGGTAGCAATCTTTCTATTAAAAGTTATTATTATCTATCTAATTATAATATATATAGTATAGATATACTTAATAGGTTTATTGTTAAGTCTTTTAAGGTAGAATTAGTAGTTATGCTTATCTCCTATATATTTTTTATACTTATTATAGAAACATTAAGGCTAGAATAAGGTTTAATAAAGTTAGTAGTTGCTTCTTAGTATAAAGTAGTCTTCTATATATAGCTGAGGGGTGTAGTTTTAGTCTTATTAGTCTGCTAAGGTGCTATAAAAGTAGTGCTATTATTTATCTTATAGTATGTTAATTTCTTAGTACTTTAGGAGTTGCTTAATGTTATCTTCCTAGTTATTAGATTCTTCTTTAAAGCTAGAGTTATCTATGCTAGGAGTAAGCCTATAAGCGATTTCTACTTAAGCATGTTATTAAGCAATATCATAAGGTTTATCTAAGTTGTAAGGTAAGCTTTCGCCTTCTCTAAAAGTCTAGTTGCTAGTTATATTAAGGAGTTATTATTTAGTTAGGGGGTTATATTAATATTTAGGTTCTTCCTCTAATTCCTCTTATAGGCATAATCATACCTATTAGGCGTCTTCTTACTAGATTTTTTCTATTTCTCTTTAGATTTATTATTCCTCATAGTGAAGTTATTAATAGGTTAAGTATGCTATAACTAGTTCTAGTTGTTAGACCTATAATATCTTATTAAGTAGTTTAGCTAGTTTTCTAGCAATCTTACTGTTGCTTTAATGCATTATAGCTAGGGTTTTAAGCTTAAGATAATATCTTAAGTTTTCTTTGTCGTTAAGGTAGATTTAGTAATTATCGTTATAGCATTTAGTCTATAACTAGGCTGCGTGTGAGGCTTTTGTAATTATGTTAACTTATTAGGGTTTTTTAGCTACTAGCTTCTAGGGAAGCTTCTTAGGCTGTTTGCAATCTCTAGCGATATATCTTTATCTATTGTAGTTATAATACTTAGGGTTCTAAGGCTTTTTGTCGTTAGGTTTAGTTATTATGCTGAGGTCTATAGGTCTGCTGTGTTGTCTGTAAGTAGTGCTTTAGTAGGTATTATTCTAGTTGTTATGAGGTCTATTGTTGCTTTATTAGTTATTAAACTTATGCTATAGTTGCTACTAGTATTTATATCTAGAGTTAGCTCCCTATTGTTGTTTACCTTTTTCTTTATGTTATTTAAAGAGTTAATTATTAATTTTAATAGCTATATTAGTATACTAAAGGAAGTCTTTAGGTTTGTCTAGCTTAATAATCTCATCCTTAACGTTATCTTTAAGTCCTTAATAGAATATAAAGATCTTAGTCTCTTTAGTAAGGTTTAGTTAGACGCTAAGTTGCTTAAAGGTAGTAGTATACTTTTTAGCTAACTTAGTCTATTGCAGCTATGTAAGGTTGCGTTTAGTTTAGCGTTTTTCATTTAGATCCTAGAAGAGTGAGTAGAGGGCGTCTTTAAATCCTTAGAAGCTGCTATAGATATTGTATGTCTCTATAGAGCATTTATCTAGCGTTTCATACTTAAGGAATTCTTCTTAGATAGGTTTAAACTACTTAAAGGCTTATCTATGAAGGTAAGTAGCTATATAGATAACCTTCTCTATCTGATTAGTAAAGTTATTATAGTGAAAATTCTAATAGGTCTGGATCTAGATTAGGAATAACTTAAGTTATCTTTAGGTGCTATTATAGGTAATAGGGCTGCTAAGTTTAAGTTTCTATCTTCCTCTTATAAGGGTAGTAATAATATTAGTAGCAGCCTAAAAGGTGTTAACTTCGTTTTAGAGTTCCTATATGAGAGGATTGTTACTTTATCCTCTTAGGTGAGCAATACTGTTTTTAAGGTTTATAAGTCTTTGAGGTCTGTTACTAAGTTCCTAGATTATCTGCTTGAGGCCTTGGAGCTTGTTAGTAGTTTTATTATATATAGTTTATACTTTAGTGATATTGTTGTTTCCTTTCTTAACTTAGGCTTAAAGTCTATTGTAGGTTTCCTTTTTGAGGGTAACTTTATTATCTAAGTCTACTGCTATTAAGGCTCCCTTAAGTTCCTCAGCTAGGCTTTTAGTAAGCTGTTGTAAGGAAGAGGAGCTTCTTAAGGTAGGTAACTTAGTGGAGGCGTGTGAAAACATTCTTATTTATACTATTAGTAGGCTTTAATAGTTAACTTACTAAATAGGAGTAATTAAAGTATTATAGTTAGCTATCTAATAGTAAGGTTTGTTAATAGAAGTTAGAGATTAATATATAGTAATAGTATACTAGGGTTATAGTTTAGGTTGTAGGTTGTAGCTAATAGTAGATTAGGTCTTTTAGAAGCTAAGGTAATTAGTTTTAGACTTAATAAGTAATTTGTAGTGAAGGTAAGCTGAGAGTATCTTGAGGATAAATATTAAGTTGATTACTGAAGAGCTATAGAAGTATGACTATAAGCTAGGCTTAAGGTTACTCTATATATAAGTCTTGAATAGTGGTCTTTGTTTACTTCTGGGTGATCACTTATGTGTATAGGTGATTGCAATTAGTTAGCTGGGCTAACTGATCACTGAGCGTCCTTTCCTGTGCTCTACTAATTGTTTCCTTATCTTATTATTATGTGACTTGTACTATAGTTCTTCTGTACTGAGTGAGTTCCTGCTGTTCCTGTGATCCTGTAGTATAAATGTCCTGTCCTAGCTGCCTGACGCCTAAGTAGGTTGTTTAGCTGTTATCCTTGTTTATGGGTTGTAACACCAGACTACGACCCTAGTGTACTGTTACTACGTGTTAATCCCTAACTTCTGTTAGCAGACCCTACTGTTAGATAGCTGACTGTAATATCTATTAGTACTTATATAGTTAAGTAGTATAATTCTTAACTTTATTTAATAAAGTATAAGGTTATAGGTTTAAATCCTACTATAGGTTTTTATATTACTAATAGTAAATTTCTTTAAGTATAGTTAGTAATATATGTTTTTATTTTTTAAAAAAATCTTTTAAAATTTCTAATTAGTCTAGAAGCTAGATTTACCTTATTCTAGGGGATGTTAGCTTAATTAAGTCTATTAAGCTGACAGCGCTATTAGCTTGATTAATTGAATCTCTAAATAGCCTCAATTTGATTGGTTGATTGATTGATTGATTGATTCGGCTTGGATGGTATGCTGCGCTGGGCTCGGCTTAGACACGGAGACGGAATCCGAAAATTTGGGGTCGCCTTCTAGGTAGACAGCAAAAAATGAGTTACAATGGTAAAGATGTACAGCGTAGCCTGATCCTCCACCGTCAATCAGGCGCCGATGTTTCATCGAGCCCAGAAATAGGATTGATGGCATCGGGCGATGCATTTTCAGCCTCGCGATGTTTCTGTAGTGAACATCGTGATGGAGTGACCTTTCCCAAGGCGAGAGCGTCTTGCATCTCGGCTGATAGTCATGGTGGTGGTTTCTGTGATCGTCATATGTCTTTGATTCAGGATTAACACTGCCTGGCCCAATGTCGGTAGTTGTGGGCTTGCTGCCTGTTACTGCGCCGCGTCAAGTTAGCGTTCTCAATCTCAGCTCTCACGAACAGCTTTCTCATGTTTCTATCTTTATTCGGGTTACGAAGACTTCGGGGCGACCGACCTATGCGCTTGAATCGACGATTATCTGCCGAACAACGTGTAAGCAGAGAGGGGATGCATAGCAGTAATTGTATATAAAAGCCTTCGAGCATCTCTCCAAGTTCTCGATCATAATCACCAACAACTCAAATCAACACAGCTTTACTTCCTTATCATCTACCTCCCACGGACAACAAAACTTTACCTCTTGAATTTTACCATCGTCAAAATGAGATTCTCCATCTCCGCATCTGTTCTCGTCCTCCTCGGTGTGGCCAGTGGGCTTCCAACTGAGATTGAGGCTCGAGTTCCGTCCAATGCGCCCATCAACGTAAGGCATTCCACAATACGATGAGACTCTGAAGCAGAATGCTGACGACTTGAAAATCCAGCTTCATAATGGCCCCGATTCCTCTGGCTCATTCAAGTGCGGAGACAAGACTTACAGCGGGCATGAAATTTACCTTGCTGCTCAACGAGGCACCAACCTCCACCTCGTGGGCGAAACTCGCGGACGTAAGTTCTTTAATCATCTGGCTTTTTCCTTAAGTTTCCCCTCTACCTACTTCGTTACTTGGTCATCCAATCTCTTCCGGCTGTAACCTAACATTGGTTTAGGAAACCAATACCCACACCCGTTCCCCAACGACGACTCCAAGGGGGTCAAGCTCAACTTTCCCAAGGACTGTCCCGCGGATGACAGCCGTTACGAGTTCCCACTTATGAATGGAAGCCCGTATGACGGCGGAAAGAACAATGTCAAGCAGGGCGATGAGAGGGTTGTCTTCTACTACGAGGATGGCGAAATCAGCTACGATGGAAACCCCCAGGTTTACTATTGTGGTATCATGACGCACACGGGGGCTGCTACTGGTGGTTTCTTGATGTGCTAGGTTGAGAGCTTATAGAAGTGACTGAGATTAGATCGGTACGTCAATGACGGGTGGGAACAGGGTTTGAGATTATTTGGAGTTCGCAAATCAAGATTTCTTTTTAGAATGTTGAACATTACCTACTTTCATATAATGCTATTCCTTGTTCATAGTGAGTTGCGCTATTCATTGAGAGTAGGCATATTGTTCGAAATAGAAATTCAAACAGTGAATGTTAAGCTTTGATAAACATCTCATAATTAAATATCTGGGCGCCGCTGTTCTGTGCCTCTTTTGTCGAAGGTTGTAACGAAGTAAGACCAGCACGTAAGTACACCGGTACACACCTACCAGGCCCCGTGAGCCTGCGATTTTGGAGAATTAGTGGGCAGACACTGTTTCCCATCTTGCGAGCAACTCGGGTGTAATATACCTAACCAGGGCTCCCAATGCCGAGACCAATATATTATCAGCGAATCTTTCTTTTTCTTCGTACGAATGCCATTAATTTAAGAAATACCAGTTTGGGGAAAACCTTGAGTCCGATTATACGAAGTTGTCGCATCGCATTGAGAAGTTGTACGAAGCTGTCGCATCCCGTCTCCCGGACTACTCCGTCTGCTGTGACGGAGCCGCGGCACCGCCTTGCCCCTAATAGTTCATCAGTCTAACAGCACAGTGAGCAAAACGAGGTGCCCACAAAGTATCCCGTCGGCCCACGACCGACTCCCTTATTAGACGACTCCATCCCATGACTCGGTAACGGCTCTAGGAGCCGTTCGACTTGCCACTTTTGAATACAAACGTACAGACAGGGCCTTCCGACTACAGAGCAAGTTATGATCTACGTCTACTAGTCAGGCTCGGTAAAGCCCCAGATGTCCCCCAGACCGCCTTGATACACAATGTATGCCTCGAGGCCGCTGACTGATACGACATCAAGGGGCAAACAATGAATGTGTAAGAATGGCTGAAAGGAGAAAGACTTATGAATACCGCTAGCCTCGAGCGCCTTTTGGTTTGAAATGACCATCATCGACAACGCACCTCAACTCCAGTCTCTCGTTCCAACAACTATCAATCTTTCAACGCCACTTTACACATCAACAACAGCCAAAATGCAGTTCGCTACCATCATCGCTCTCTTTGCCCCTCTGGCTCTCGCCGAGACCTGGAACCTGTCCGGAACCTGCAAGAGCGACCTCACCTGCGATGTCGACACCCAGTACACCAGCCCTCAGCTCGTCTGCGGCAACAACAACGGACACTTCTCCGGCGAGGGCAACCAGGGAAAGACCAGTTGCACCCCCGTGAGAACCAAGTGCACCTACGTCTGGACCTGCTAAGCGCACTCACGTACACGAGTGGGGGGCGAAGAGATACGCGGAACGATACGGCTTACAGGACGAGGCCTACCACGATTTTGGGACCGAGGTCGCAATCAAGGGGTAATTTGGGGAAGATATGGAGAACACAAGTAGGGTCGGTTAAGGCTGATTCTGTAACGGGGCTGTGTGAAGTAGACAAAAACGGGATTAATGCATGAAAAAAATATTGAAACAACCATTGGACTGGTAGCCACAAGCAAACCCACCACACGAGTCAAATTATGTGTTCAGGGGCTAGACATCGTGAGGAGCCACAGTAATCGTCTGATATCGCCCGTGATAGGCCTCTCACTACACAAGGCCCATCGACAAAGCAACAGGAAAAATGGTTATCCTGGGCATTTGCTTCTTAGAGAGGATCTCTTAAAAACACCAAAAGACTGATCATCACAACTTAATCATTATCCTTGCCTTGTACTTTACACACATGATCGAATAGCTCTCAGCCACGATTGCCACGCGTCCCCTATAAACCAGACATAGCTGCTAGTAAAATACACTGTAGATATCGTATGCTCGCCATGTCTTAAGATGACAATGTTTGAAACGCAGCCAACACTGCAGTAACAACCTCGTAGTCCCCCGAATCCATACCAACAAACTCAAAGAAAAACAAAGTACAAACTCTCTTCAGTCGCCAAGATGGGAAGGGGTCTCGAAAGTTCGAAGATCCACGGAAACAATGCCCGAGAACCACCCCTGGCAACCCCACTTCCCGAGTCCGCAAATTACTCCCAGGCTCAGCCAGACCGGCAATCCTAGCCCGAGTTGCGCTCGTGCTCCAGCAGTTTCCAGTGCCAAATGACAAAGCGGCCGTCGAACTCGGGGAACTCGGGGGGATATACCAGCGCTTCCTCGGTGTGCACCTTCACCTCGATGTGCTCGTCACACCGGAACGCCTCGTCGAACACGCTCACGTCAGCCGGGTCTTGCGGGTGGTTCGGCAGCGACGTGTCGTCCGCGTGCATGAGCTCCACCACGACGTGCGTCTCCGCCATCAACCGCTCAAACGTCTCCTTCACGCGCGAGATCGCGAAGCTGCCCGTCGGCTTGCCCCAGAGCACGCGAAACCACAGCGAGTGCCGCCCGTGGTGGCCGACTTCGTCCTGCACGAGGTCAAACAGCTGGCCCATGCGCAGCCCAGCTTCGTCGGATCCTGGTTTCAAGGCCGCGCTCCAGACCCTGTGGCCCTCGGTGGGCATCTCCGAGATGTCAAACTTGATGTACCCCAGCGACGGCGGCGGCGGCTGCGAGACGAGCATCCGCCGCCAGCTTGCGCCCCGACGCGTGAACCGCCGACGGCACTCCTTCTCGGACTGCTCCGTCTCAGCGTCGAGGTCGGCTGGTCTCAACTGGCTCCAACCTCCCCAGATCTCCTGGACCGCGCGGGTCGGCTGCCGCGACCACGGCATCTCGTAGAAGGAGTTCGCCCGCCGGTGGAGCGAGTACGTCTGTCCAAAGTCGAAGAAGCACTTGTCGAACTTTTTCGCCAGCAGCGGATTGATCCTGGGACGGGCGCGCTTGCACTTCGCCCCGGCAGCAGCATCTCTTTGTTCTCCACCAGCCCCCTTGTCGTCGTCGTCGAGATCATGGTCAGGATCCCGCAACGGCGCAGCGGCCACCACCACCGGTTTGAAGAAGAGCGCCTGCTGAATCGCCGGCGAGGCGTCCATCAGCGTCTTCCACGACTTGCTAACGCGCGATGCAGACACGAGCAGCGTGGTCATGTCCAGGTGCACCAGGATGGACTCGAGCAGCTCCGGGATGGCGAGGGCCACCTCCATCGCGCGCTCGGATTGCGTTGAAGACATCGCGGTTTTTGGGGACATGAATTTGAAGATAGCCTATGTGATGACGTGGATTTCAAATCAGGTGAGGTGAAGGAATGAGGAGATGCCCTCTTGGCTTTGCCGCCAGCGCCGGCTGGCGCGGGGTTGATACGCTCTCAGATCTTCCCCCTCATCCGGTTAAGAAGAACCGCGTGCATCATCGAGCCAGTGATGACTAAGCCTACAGAAGCGATGTTGGGGAATACATGTGATGATGCATCGGGGCTTTGACGACATATGATAATATGGTGATGTTTTGGCCCGGTCGCGAGATGAAATGCGGGTGGTTGTTCTGTGTTACTCCACGTCAGCCTCCATGTTCACGAGATGATGTTGCAAGCGAAGCGTCCGAAAGCATGCCGATATGTGTGCGAATCAATTGCCTGCGCGATAATTATCCTACAATAGCCGTGAGATTATCACGGCGGTCAGATGCGCTCATCCCGCTCCACCATGGGATGCATCGTTCTCCAAGAGGGTCTTGGTTCATCCTCAGCCGCCACTGCACCTCCCTGCCTGCCGTCCCTACTCCTCGTCATCGCTGTCTTCGTCGCTGGTTTCGTCTTGCTCTCCATCCGAATTCTTCATCTTTTCTCCTGTCCACTGGATTCCGTTATAGTCCCCATCTTTCAAGAAGCCTCTGCCGCCTTCCTCGTAAATGGCGGCGCGCTCGTCCCAGCTTGCTTCCATCGCCAAGAGACGAGCTGCTGTATTATCCTGATAAACCATACCGCGCGAAGTCAGGTAGCAGGTCTGATTGGTGGTTGGCAAGGTTCTCTTGACGAGGTTGAGGAGTTTGTGATTGTTTGCCATGAGGCGGTTGGCGTCCCAAAAGATATAGCCCCTCTCCCTCTGTCCTGCGTAGATTGGGTGAAAGAATGGAGGCTGCCCCAGCAGAGTCTGATCAAAGGCCATTTGAGGGCCTTTGTCGTCAAGATCCTCTCCAGCCTGCGGGTATTCTTCTCTGTACCAGATCGCCAGCTGCTGCGAACTGGGTTGTCGGAGGGGGGAGCGGGAGAACTCCGCAAGCATGATACTAATTAGCACTGCATCTGAATCATCATTGTGCTTGGTCCAAAGCATGTCGCGCTTCTTTTGGTAAGAAGGTTCCTGAATTAGCCGGTGAACAAAGTTCACACCACCTGAGACCTAGTTGAATGCCTTTGTAAGATGAGCTGAACAAACACGTCGGCGCGCAAGCTGGAGACTCACCAACATCATCGTGTCTCCGTTATCGCTTCCCCGACGTACGTAATCAAAACTGGACCAGCCAAACTCAACATCGTGAGTGAAGACGTCAAGCGCAACTGTCCAAGATTGGCGTGCTGTCAGCAATTGTGTCTTTGGTGAAAAGCTTTTGGAGTCAACACCTACCCTCAAACAGTCTCTTCTCAAAGAAGTCCAAGACGCAGCCAATGGCCTCGATTTCCCAAGGGGTCTTAGATGCGAGATAAATATCTCCGTCTGCACCGTAAAAGACGTCCAAGTCTGCTGTTTCCCAGCTCTCGTCGCCAAAAACCGTCGAAAGTAGTTCCGTTTCGTAGATAGCTTTGGTGATTCGTTGGTGCTCTCGTCCCGATAGAATCAAATCTCCTGAAACCACTCCATCCACGTCTCGGAGCATTTTCCAAGCATCTCGTGCCATTGCGTTTGCCAAACTCAGGATGGTCTTGTGAGTGTTCCTTATTTTGATAAGATCGTTGAAGCAAAGAGTTGAGACCAGGTTCAAGCTGTGGTCAGAGTCGTGGGCCACTTGATAAAGGACCCTCGACATGGCCCTGCCGGCATGCTTGGACGATCGTGGGCGAGGCAAGTTGCCGGCTTCAACGATACCTATCGCGTACGCCATGAGGCCCGAAGGGAGTTCCATGAGGAGTTGGCGGCGCAGAACTATGTGGGGGATGGCTGGCCACGCGTGGACGGCTTGGAGGAAGCAACGCGAAGCTCTCATCAGGTTGTCGAGATCCTGAAGTGTGCTGACCTCGGCCACGATTGCGCCGATGAGCTCTCGAGGCAAGTCGGTAATGGAAGCCATCTTGTCGTCGAAGAGAACGTAGCTTTCTGTTAATCGTCGCTAATATTGTCAGTGACGAGAGGGAGGGATACCAGACGGATGACTGACAGTGAACTGGGTGGTCTTTTCGTAACTGACAGTGTCGCTGTCGTCGCAAGTGGAGGGGCAACAGATGGGTGTCTGAGTGTGGGTTTCCGTCGCAGAATAGAAAGCGCAGCCCAGAAAGCCTTGCGATTGCGAGTAGGAAAGAGGTTTGCCGGGCCGCGTCGGAGGCGGGGGATTCTCAAGACGGACAGAACGTAAGATCGGAGGGGAAGGTGAAAGTCTAGCGATACCGACAAGCAATTCTCTAGCTATCCGTCACCTCTGGTATTGTCAGTTGTGAAGGAGAAGAATAAGAACGGATAACTGACCGAAGGTCTGTTTGGGTTGTCGTGGACTTGGAATCGCTATCCAAACGCCCGCAAGTAGGAAAGACCTTCGCGCGATTTGCGTGGGGATGGGGAAGATAATTGCCAGTCGCGAGGACCCCGCGTCGAAGTTGAAGGCGGAAGTCTCGAAAGAACGATCAGCGTTGCTTCTCGTCGTCGTCGTCGTCGTCGTCGTCGTCGCCACCTTGTAGTGAAGAGGGAATAATTGGTGAATGGCTGACAGTAGTCTTTCGCGATGCTGGGTGCGGAAGATCTCTCCTGAGCGAAAAGGCGTCGCTGCTTGTAGATTGCAGGAAAGAGATTTCACACGTTCTCTGGTCGAAGTGGGAGAAGGGGGAAGAAAAGCTCGAGATGGGTCGGTCCCAAGTCCGAGGCAAAGGTGAAAGTCTGGCGATTGCTTAAGGCAGGTGCGAACCCATCAAAAGGCAGGAACGACAACTAGCACGACGATGATGACACGCAGGAGAGGAAGGAATCAATGGAAACGAGAAGGAAAAGTCGAGACGGCACGATTTGTAAATTACTTGTCGAGGTGATGTTCATCTGCCCCTAGGTTTTGTAGCTTGCGCGTGGTGGTTTCTGCCATCTCTGCTGTCTGCATCTGCCGTCCGCCTCTGTCGGCCCCCCTGCTTTTCGTATTTCGTTCTGTTCTCCCAGGCTTGTCGAATGGATTCCTCGCAGACGAAAAGGCCTCTTACATTTTAGTTCAAAGCTGTGCTGCGAATAGTTCTTATGAGGCAGCTACCCATAAGTTTATTACTGTCACACAGTCTCTGCCGGATTGGCGACACCTCCTCCCACCCCAGCCTCACATTCGTTCTCTTCACCACCGGTCTTTAGGTGGATATTCATGAGGAGTCCATCTCTCTCCACCCCATACAACCTTGCTGAGGTCATCGGCGCTCCAATAGCCGGAGCCTCCCTTGTCCCAAATCTCCTTGCGAGCCTGCAATGACTCCTTCAAAGCCTTTTCCGCTGCTAATCGCTCACCATAGGCTGGTCTGCGCCTTGGCTTCGGCTCATACGCGAGGAAGTCCATAGGGTTCAATGAACCAGGGGGGAACACCCAACCTGCCTGAAGCTGGAGGAGACGATCCCGGTCCCATAGGACATAGGCGCGATCCCGGAGCCCATCGGTGGGTATGGAGTCAATCGTCGTCAGATCTGCAAGCGCACGGCTAATAGATCGCATGAAAGCCCCCCTAGGACCGAGATCCAGGTCCATTGCGTCAACTCTGTCTTTGAAAACATGAATAAGGCCTCCGTCCTCGTTCTGGACCCAGGGGTCATCTGCCAGCTGCCGGTCTTCCTCGAGCCAGTCACGGTCGGCGTCGAGCGACTTCCAAAGGTCGGCCCATTCGCCGGGACCGTACTTGGCGTAGAGAAGATTCTTTTTCTCATCGTAAGAGAGGTCGCTGGTGATCTTGACCAGGAAGCGTAGTCCGCGTTTCAGCTGAGATACGATGTTAGCTGACAGCCAGGAGGCAAGAAGGATAGCTAGAGGACAGGGCACGAGTAATTCAACGTCGTGAACCTCCTGATGCTGTACTTGCCCAATCTTGAATGACATGGTCTTCGTGCGCCTCCACGTAGTTAACGCCAATATGCCCCATTGCAACATCATGAGCGAGTACCTCGTGAACGCCTGATAAAGAGCTGTTAGTGTTAGTGTTCTTCGGGCATTTGGTAGGAGCAACTCACTGTTCAGGAAGAGTCTCTCCTGATACTCTAGGACACATCCCATCTGCTCTCGATCATACGACGGCAAGGGATGAAGAAAATCCTCGCCCTCATTCCAGGCCCTAGGGCGATGAGGTCCGACAGGCTTGGGGCGTTCAATGGAGTGTCGGATTTCCACACGATAGAACGCCCGGCAGAAGCGGAGGTACTCGTTTCGCGACAGTTGAAGCGTGCCGGGGCTCGGGACGTGCATGTTTGTGGTCTGCATGAAGTCCCACGCCTCATTAGCATAGTCAAGTGCCATGGAGTGAATAATGTTGTGAAGGTCCTCGAGTTTGAGGAGATTCCCGAGGCCCAGTCGTCGGACGAGGGAAATTGCAGTGGGTAGGAAAGAAGGACCGAGCCAATTGATTAGGTTCTGGACCATTGCCTCTGTCCGGGGGATTGGCAAGTGATCAGCATAGAGCGCTGCGACTGCATATGGGAGAAGCGCTTCAGGGATCTGTCGAAGAATGACCTGGCTTGCAAGACTGGGGCGTTGCTTGAAGCAGTCGCGGATGCAGCGGCATGTGCGGATGGCAGTGTAAATGTCGCGCACACTACCTTCCTCTAAGATATCTGTGATGATCTCACACGGGAGCTCCGTGAGCTTAGCCATCCTGGCTGGTATTTGACGCTGGCGTGGGTTCCGTGTGTGAAGATGGCTTCCGATGTTTGTTGACAGAGGGGGGAAAATCCTTTGTTGTGGGTGAACGCGTTATTTGCCTTGCCTTGACCGGCTGGGCTGCCAAGGAAAGAAGGAGGTAGGTTGGTTGAAGAGAAGTTTTCACACAGCTGGGTCAGGCAAAGGTGAGTGAGATCTTAGCATCAGAGAAAGAAAACTTTTGTTTATACCCAGAAAGATGGCGAGGAAGGTGCAGGTTGGGAGTACCTGCCTTAGGAACCTTACTCATGAGATCTCAGGTGAATATTGCTTCTGACTTAACCCTCCTACCATGATGGAAGGAACTCTATAACCATAATCATGATACGAATGCTCAACATCGCTTTAAAGAACAACCACAATATCTACAACCCTGATATGCAAATCATCCGTATTTACCTAAGATAGGGAGCAGGAGTTACTGGTGGTGTTCCACCATACAACTCAAATCGCTGCTGGTCCGCCGACATTTCCTTGAAGTAAACACCATCACCTGCCCCGGTCACAGAAGCATTTGACCCAGAACCACCAACCAGACCCAGATGAGTCGCCTCAGTGACAGTCTTCTGCTTCCTCCCATGCAACATGAACGCCACGATGCCTCCAATAAGCAGCAGCGCGCCCACCGTACCACCAACAGCACCTCCTATAATAGCAGCTCGGTTGCTATCCGAGCTGGAGTCGGATGTATCAGTAGATGTATCGGCAGTCGTTGTCTCAACAGAATTCGAAGAGTCCGCAGTCGATGCCGATGTTGTCGCCGACACTGTAGCAGACGACGTGGTCGATGATGACGCGACGACCTGGCCATTGACGACGCGCACACCCTTTCCCGCCTGGCAGCATTTCCTGGCCGGATCCGCGTTCCCACAACAATATGTCCCGTCGGCGCACTGCGTCACCACGATATCCGTCTGCGCCTGAGTCCTATTCGCATCCACTTCTAGACAAGCACCGTCAGCTGCCGCTCTCCAATCCACGAAACCTGGTTCCTTACTGATTGAGCTGTCGATGCACAGCTTCAGGCACTTCGGCGACTGCCACGTCGGATCGGTGCAGCTCTCGCGCCACAGCACCCTCCCGCTCTCGTTCCAGCAGAACCCGTCCCGACACACGTCGCCCGTGTACGTGTTGCAGCACATGCTGTGCCCGTTGCCGTCGCATGGCTTGTACGTGTTGTTCCCGACGTCTAAAGTGCTCGCCCGGTTGGTGCCGTTGGGCAGGTAGCACTGTGCGGAGGCGATTGCGGCCAGGTACGCCAGCCCGAGGATTTCGCGATACATCGTGGGGAGCCGGGAGCCGAATCTCTCGTGGAGTTGAGACACAGTCTTAGATAGTCGAGGGATGGAGAACGTTTGATCAGAGATGACAGTTCACAAACGCGAGAGACGACAGAAAATTTTCAAGAAGCGAAAAAAGGGAAGGAGAAAAAGAAAAGTTGGAATAAGCAAGTTGAAGCATTGATGTGGCTGGATCCCATTTGTTATTCTGCCTGGGTGGCTGGATGCTCAATCGGGGCATGTTTTGCAGCTGGTTTCAACACAGCCCCATCCCCGAAAAAAGAGCTGAAATGAAGGAGTAGCATTGTCTTTGCGCGACTCTTAGCACACGGCACCCTTGCGAAGGATATGCAGTGGCTTGATTGGATCATGAGAACTTCAGACAGACTAAGATGCGCATCGGCGACGACTTGTTGCTAGCTTCACCGGCCACTAAGCCTGATTGGGCGTGGTCAGGACTCACGATGGAAAGAGAAGACTGTTTGCCAGACTAAAACCGCGATAGCGCGGATCATCAGACTTCCTTCTGAAGCTACCATGTCTGGGGCCCAAGCTCTGTGCGTATATTTAGCAGCTCCTGAGGCAAGTCGAAATGTCACTGAGCCAACACGAGGGGGTGGCAGTGGCTGCGGGGGGCTTTCTAACGTCGGATGGCTGGGAGAAGGAGAGAAGGACTACCAAAGAAAGGAGGCCTCAGGTCAATGAGCTGTATTGTTTTGCTATTGTGAGATTCTTTGTTATCAACACCTTGTTTGTTTAAGAGTCATTGTGTCTACTGGAAAGCAGCCTTGTTGGCCTCCAAGAATTCCTTCCAGGATGTAGGCTTCAATCCAACACCGCTGACCAGATCCAGACTCTCCTTCAGGCCCTTGCCGGCGTAGTACCCGGGCTCCCCAATGAATAAATGGTTCTCCAACATCTCATCAGCCATGGGAGCAGGGAAGAAGCCCTTGTACGTCTCAGCATCAATCTGGACGAAGCGAGCCGTCTTTCCGGTAACCTCCTGGAACTCGGTGACGATGCGCGAAGGGGTGTAGTAATCCGCCGCAGCAAGAATCTGCTTCCCGAGAACCAAGTCGTGGTTGCGCATGGCAGCAACGACAAACTTGCCTGGAACATTCGTCACCCGTCAACCTCTACACTTTTTGAAGGTTGCGTCTTTGTGGTTGCAAACTTACCAACGTCGGACTCAGTGTCGATGAGCGGGAACTTGGCCCCGTCACCAACGGGGTACGTCAAGCTGTACACCCCATCCTCGCCCTTGCGAATCATCTGCAGCGCCGTAAAGTTGCTCATGAAGTATCCCGGCAGGACAAAGGTGCTCGGGATGCCCTTGGCGCGGATGTAGCGCTCGACCTCGGCCTTGTCGTCAAAGTGGACGACGTGCTTGAGGCGGCCATTGGTCGTGTCCGTAACGTGGAGGAGGGACGAGTAGATCAGATGCTTGACTCCGGCTTCCGAAGCGACGTCGGCGACGTTCTTGCCGTGTAGCTGTTCCTGGGTGCCGCCGCCGGACATGAAGTCGGGCGTGGTGACGAGGAAAACGGTGTCGCAGCCCTTGACGGCCTCGGCGAGCGACGCCTTGGAGGACATGTCGGCCTAGAATGTTCTTAGAGAGCAGGTCAGGAATTAGATTTGGGGAGGATGACGTACAGCGACCACCTAAACACCCCTGGTAGCCATAGCTTGCGCGGCGGGCTTGGAGACATCACGGGTGACGCCCCTGATTTTGAATTCTTTGGAGAGAACGGAGTCTGCGAGGACTGCTTTGACGACGGAACCGCCCTGGTTTCCAGTAGCCCCGAATACGGTGAGAAGCTTCGACATAGTGAGTGATGTTTGGGTTGGTGTTTGTGGCTGGGACTGATGCTGGTGAACGTGTTGTGATATGGTTAGGAACAGTAACAGGTCCAGCGCCGTCTTGGTTTATATACCGATTGCATGACTTTAGAAAATGCATCGCTTCGCTTACGAGATGTCTTCAGGCCCAGGCAACAGACGGTAGCGTCACGGAAACATGTTGACCAAGCGTTAGAAATTCATGGAGTGGAGGATGCCCGAGTCAAGACCTCCGATCAATGGAATGATGTCTGTAGGACTTGGGCCGGTCAATATGCATTGTCATAGGCGCGGTGGAGCCGGAAGAATCTTGGCGGCGTCTTTGCGGAGTTTGATATTGCCACCCATAGCTTAAGACTTAGATAGTCTGAGAAAGGGCGGGCCGATGAGTTGACGTCGGTGTTCATCGGAGGCCGGTGTGGTCAATGTGCCGGCGGCTTGGGCCCACTAAGCCCCTTATTCACAACGGCGCCGGGCGGACAGCGTACCGGACGTCTGTACATAATTTGAAATGCATAGGTTGTCTTGTACAGAACTTATCATGAAAACTCAATCTCCATCATATTCAATGTGGCATGAGGATCAGTGACAGTGTGTCCTGATCTCGTGGGTTCTACACAGGCAAAATGTCACTAGAACGACTTAAGTGCATGCTGAATGAGAACGTCCTTCAAATAAAATGAAATGTGAATGTCTTCAATTAAACTCTGGTCTGGTCGAGTGAACAGAAAAGAAACAGCCACACCAAACAACCCACCACAGCCTCATTTGATATACTTTTTAAACTCACTCTCCGTCCTCAACCACGTCTCCAGATCCTGCAGCCCCGCATACTCCTTCTTCAGCTTCGAAATATCAGCCGCGTACCCCACGTCATGAAACCACTTAAACATCAACCCAAAGTCCTTCACGAGCGTCATAAACAGCCACGTCAGCACCTTCCAGCTCCCCGCCGGCCGCCTGCCCGTGGTCCGCTCAAACACGCCCACCATCTGCTCAAACGTCAGCTCGTCCCCAGCCAGCGAGATGCCCCGCCCCTTGTACTCCTCCGGCTTTACAAACGCCTGCGCGCCAAAGAAGCCAATGTCCGTCGTCGCGATGAGCTGCAGCGGCTCGCCGCGCAGCGCCATCTCCCACGCGGAGATGAAGACGCGCCCGGGGAAGTTGTCCGTGAAGTTGTCCATGAAGGCCACGGGGCGCAGGATCGCCCACTCCATGTTGGAGCCCTTGGATTTGGCGATGAGGTGCTGCTCGATCTGGTGCTTGTGGATGAAGTGCGGGATGTTGGTCGGGCTGGTGAGCGAGTCCTCGCCGTGCCGATCGACGGAGGCGTAGACGAAGAAGGAGACGTTGTTGGCGAGCGCCGCGTCCACGAGGGCCTTGCCCTGCCCGAGCTCGCCGCCGCCGCCTTGGTCCATGCCCATCGGGGTCTAGACACTGGTCAGTGAAACAGCACTCTAGACGCGCGGCTATGCTTTGCGCAACTCACCTGGACACTGAAGACGCCCCATATCGGGTTCGTCGTGGCCTCCCGCGCCGCCTTGAAGAGCGCCGTCGGGTCGGCCATGTTGCCCTGCACGATCCTGATCTGCTTCGACTTCTTCAGCAGGCGCTGGGCCGAGACGGACTCGGCGTACCGCGTCACGGCCAGGATCTCAAAGTCGGCCTTTTGCCGGAGGAGGTGGTCGATCACGGCGCCGCCCTGCTTGCCGGTGGCACCGCAGATCAACAAAGCTCTCGACATGGCTAGGAGTGAGAGTACTGCTCAGGTCACACGAAACAATGGGAAAAGGGTGAATCGATTGTGTGATGAAAAGAAACAATGAGGTCTGAATGGTCGCGTGTGATGAGAGGAAGGTCTCCGATGGAATGCTGGAATTAACCTCGGAGTTGCGCTAGCAACACTTGATAAAGAAAGCCTGATGACGCGACAATGTCTCGGACGATGCGCCCCTCGGTGGCGTCGAACCAGATGGCGCCGATGCGATACGGCCTTACCAATCTCGGTGTGCAATCGTCCCGGATGGGCTTGCGGAGCGGAGCGGAGCAAGGTCTGATTAAGCTGCTCGTGTCTTATCTGCGGGCCTGCACCGCCCGGCGTCCGACGGCGGCCGAGCTGCGGGGCGCTTCCGAGGCGGGCTTCCCGCGCGGGAATGCCGCTGCTGCATAGGTATGCAGCCACAAAGCTATCCCGACGCCATGAATAATGGGTGGCAGCGGATAAACCATTGGAACGAGCCGTAGCTGACCAAATCATGCTGACTCTTCACAATCTCACCGGACCAAGATCCAAAAAGCGGACCCCTTCTGATCCCGTACGGACTTCATCGGAGCGGGTCATAGAAACCCAACCCCCCGGCCCCGGAAAGCCATCACCACGAGACCCGGCCCGCCAACCGCTCGGACTCGTTGACATCACCAAATGTTTGGACCAAAACCCAGCCCACCCCCGTCCCATACCCTCGCGCATGAATGTCCTGTCACGTCTGGGATGCTTCATTGGTCAATTCCACCAAACAAGCAGCCAGATTTAGGTTTTAAGCTTTGCGGGACATCAGCGTAGACCGCACCCGTCTTTGTTTAGAATTTCGTTTGATGTCGCACCAGAAATACCAATTCTCCCAATCATGCGGGGGACTCCTCACCACGAGGAGGCAGCCGCCATAGCCGATTCTAACTACATCTCATCAAACACTCGGCCTTTTCTCATCTCCAGCCGACGCAAGCGAAGGGCTTGAGGCAGCAATCACGCTGGATTGAACACCCAACACCGCCGCAGCCGACACCATTCTGAAAAGATGAGCAGCACCACCGCCAACGGGACCAAGCTCCGCATCGCCGTCGTCGGCGGCGGCATCGCCGGCCTCGCCGCCGCCGCCGTCCTGCGCCAGAAGCACGACGTGGTCGTCTACGACCTCAACGCGCCCGACGCGCCCGAGCGCGGCGCCGGCATAGGGCTCGGGCCCAACGGCAGCAAGATGCTCAAGAAGGCGTTCCAGTTCCGCGCGGATGCCGTGAAGGCGACCGTGTGCGCGGGCACGCGCACGTACGACAAGGAGGGCAACCTGCTGCGCGAGATCACCGGCGTGACGGAGCCGTTCGGCAGCGAGTGGCTGCTGATGCACCGGCAGGACCTGAAAGACGAGCTGGCGAGGCTGGCGACGGGGGATGCGGCGAAGCTGGGCATCTCGGGGCCGCCGGCACGGGTGGTGCAGGGGGTGCAGGTGACGGAGGTGGATGTAGAGCATGGGAAGGTGACGTTGGGCGGCGGGGAGGTTGTTGAGGCTGATGTTATTGTTGGTGAGATTTTCTGCGTTGCGGCTGATGTGAGGGGGTGAGATGTTGACGAATTTGCAGGGGCTGATGGGATTCACTCCATCGTTCGGGAGGCGATTCTCGGCACCGAGCCGGAGATGGTGTCCAGCGGCGCGTCGCTCTACCGGTTCGTGTACCCGCTGGATAAGGCGAAGGAGACGCTAGACGGGCTGCCGGACGCGATCGATCCCCGGACCGGCGGGTTCCTCAACCTCATGACCGCTGACGACGATCTGCACCGCAACATCATCTTCTACCCGTGCCGGAACAACACCATGCTCAACGTCGTCGCGCGGGTGCCGGACTCGATGCTATCTCAAGAGAGCGAGACGTCCTGGAGCGCCGAGGGCAACCGCGACGAGCTGCTCGACAACTTCCGAGACTTTGCGCCATGGATGCTGAACCTCATGCGGTGAGTAACTCCCCCAACTCATGAGACCCAAGCATGACTGAAGACCGAGAAAAGGACCGTCGACGACGTGAGACTATACAAAGTCAAAGACGCCAACCCGCTGACGCACTACGTCGGCGGCCGCGCCGTCATCATCGGCGACGCGGCACACCCCATGACGCCGTTCCAGGGTCAGGGCGCGACGCAGGCCATCGAAGACGCCGAGGGCCTGCGGCTGCTCCTACACGACAACGTGGACGCGAGCAATGTGTTTGGGGCGCTGCAGACCTGGGACTCGGTGCGGCGGCCGCGGGCGTCGCAGGTGCAGCAGAACTCGAGGCACGTGACGGACATGTCGGCGCAGGCGCAGCTGGACAGGATGAGGCTGAATTGGACGTACAACGGGATCCATGCGGCGCTGCGGAATAGGTGATGAGCCGGGGAGACGATTGAGAGAATGGGGGAAGGGGGATTGTGGGAGTTGGGAACATGTTTGAGTAGTTTCCTGTGACTGGACTCACGGAGCCCCATACTTCAATGGGAGCTAGGATAATTGGAGGGTCGGGATGGTTGAAGAGGTCGTGCAGCTGGGTCTGCGATTGTCCACATCACTGAGATGAGTGATTCATTACGCTCAATGATTCTGTTCTCCCATCCTCCCCTGCATTTACACGCAGCTGTGCATAAGCACGCTCACATCATACCGTCGTCCATCCCATGTCAGTCGGCACCAATGCGCCATTGATGGTATTCATCCCATCTGAACACAAGACCAGCACGGTCTTGGCGACCTGCTCCAACGGCGACCATCCAAAGTTCCACCCTTGGTTCGCGGGGTCGCCATGGACCGTGTTGAACGTCGACACAACTTTGCTCTGGTTAGCGTTTCCTTTTTCGTTCCCGCATCTTCATCTTCAGACGGGGCAGTGGGGGTGATGGGGGG
>JAKMXC010000704.1:0-26838 GCA_025328345.1 Colletotrichum sp. SAR11_59
GGGGGGTCACCTCAGGGGAGGAGAGAGGATGGGGTTTGTCGTCCGCTGCAACGGCGAGTGGAAGAAGCCTTCTAGAAGGACTGACTAAGGTCCCGGGAGAAGCTTGGATGGCGTGCTCTTGTTTGATGGCCGCGGGGATTGTTCAGGGGTCAGCAAGTTCAGGAACACGAGACGACTTTCCCCAAGTCTATTGCAGCCAGGGCACATCTCGCTCGCGCCGTTTCGACTGCGCGGATCTTTCTTTCACCCGCTTAGGCGCCGGGGAGGGGGGTCGCTTCTGAGTCCTGACCATCGTGGTTTGTTGTGCGTTGTAAAGCTGGTGTTCAAAGTCCCGGCAGCAGTAGCCGCAGCAGCAGCAGAACCCGGCTTCTTCGGCTTCCATCGCGACGGGGATATTCCTGAGACGTTTCGCAGGAACGACACGACGGGTTTCCCAAAAGGCGACAATATGGGCGACGCTACCGTCCAGAAGGGAACAATGGGAACTGACCAGACGCCATTTCTCAGGGACCTTCGCTGTTCGGTGCTGCTTGTCAAGCGTCAGGCACCAGATGGCCCAACAGGCAATCTCCCAGTTCCCGAGCGTTCCCCACGGCACCTCGTTTTTGTCAACATTCATGCCTACCACACATTGTGATGGAGAAAAAGGACAAGGCGACAGCGTGTTAGAGAGCGATGTGAGTGGTTCCCCATCCCAAGCGGGAAAAGGTGCGCGCGGAGACGGCGCGTCGCGGCTACGCCTCATTGTTTGTTGAGTCAGGTCGAACGCTATAGACCCCTTCTCTTAAGGCTGGATGCTTGCTCTCCTGCTCGAACCACATACTATGTGGTACACTGTCAGCCCGGTCGGTCCTCGTCCGTCGTCGTGGAATGATCGTGACAATCTGCGTCAAGCAAGAGCCTTGCTGGCAAGGCAGTCACCGCCGGGGGCCCGGCCGGCCACAGCCTTGAACCAACCCCCTCCCCCCCATGGTCTTAACAGAATGTTGATTAATCAATCTCTCGACCATTCGTTGGCTTTGTGTGGTTGCGTACCGCACAATTGCGATCGCTAAAGGAGTCCACTCCGGCGCAATCAACATGAGACGCGCAGGCGCCAACATGCTATTCCTGGAAGTTCTGGAGACAACTTCCGCCACGATGGATTCTTTAGAAAGACACAAGGAAAAAAAACGAAAGATCGTCAATTAGATTGCGGAAGTTTCGTCGCTGCCCGTTTGACGGCCTCGCCGCCGCCGCGTCAACGTCCGGAACACGTTCCAATTCGCCCTGGGTTCCTGAGCTGAGGATGAACGGGATGATGGGGATGGATGAGACGCGCAGCAGCCTTGGAGAAGAAGAAGAAGAAGAAGGCCCGTGAGCGCGCGTGAGAGAGTTGGTGGATGCCATCTGAAGGATGGATGGCTTTCCATCCATCTCGGAGCATCTCCGCGGCTGCGCTGCCTTTTGCTTGGCCGCGTTACACCGGCACACCACCCGCGCCAAAGCGGCCATTCTCGCTGTTGTTGTGTTCTGTTTAGTGTAGCCTGAACCATGCCCGCGTGAATGCAAATGCTACACCACATACCGTGGTCGCGACAATCGGCACTCGGCCCCAGGCAATTGCTTGCTCGCCTGCGACCGCCATCTTCCCCCATGAGCGATCTACGAGTCGCAAAACTCCAAGGATACGCACTTGCGGCCCCCCATTGCCCCCTCTCCAGAGTCAAGGGGGAACCCATCCAGTGACACCACAATGCGCAAAGCATCGCCCCGGTAGTTGTTTATTAAGGGTCGGATTGACGCCGATGAACAACCGCATTGGGCAAGTATTCAGATCTGCGCGTTAAGATGGGCGGCGACAGTTTGGGCGCGATGAAACCTGGGGAAGGAAAAAGTCATGTGCCTGTTTGCCTTGCCTTGGCCTGTTGAGATGACAAGGAGGACGAGACGACGACGAACGTTACGACGGGAACAGGAACAATACGATCGACCGCAGTTCGGTCCGCAGCTCATTGTCTGTTGGCCCCCTTGTCTGTCCATCACGCGCGGTGCAGCAGCAATCATCATTAAAAAAAAAAAGGCGACTTTGAAACAGCCGCGGGGGTTCTCTCTCTCTTGTTTCCTCCCTCCCCTCCCCTCCGCGGGGATTGAGGTAACAAGAAAGCATCATCATCATTCAGTTGGGCGCCAGGGAATGAATCAGCACGAGTCCAGTGATCACAATGGCGACTTCAATCTCCACAGGTCGCTGGTAACATTCCCATCACCAGTACGTCTTCGCGCGCCGTGCCACCCATGCCCAAACGCAAAATGATGTGCAGTAACGTCCAAGCGCGCTGAATAGAGTTCGCCCGTGGGAGAGAATACGCCGTAAGAAATGGCAATTCAAGCAAACGTGGTGGTTCCTCTCGGAATGGGGCCACTGTTTAGAAAATGAGGGCAAAATTGCTGCTCGCGGGGGCCCGTTTGGAGGCAGAGAAAAGCAACAAAAAAGGAGTTGAATGACATGGCTAAGCCAAACGATCAGCGACACACGCCCCACGACGCCCTGCCCATCAACGAGGTTCTGACGGTTGAATCCCTCACAGCAGAAAGAGAGAGTCCTCCTTAACGGACGGCGGATGAATAACACGGGGTAGATGTAGCGTGCCGGGCCTACGAGCCTTCTGACAGGCTGATCCTTCGTCCGCAGTCCTAATCAGGCAAGTCGTCCAGTCAAGAGCGATTCCGCCGGTATGAAACGGTTTGTCGGCGTCCCTTTCACTCACCCATGTTATTTTCCTTTGATCGTCTCGTCCACGTCGCCGCGGGAGGACATCGAACCTATGTAACTACAATGTAGAGGGGAAAGCTGGAATGGAAATTCCAATGGAGAGGAGGAAAAATGTGCTCAAATCACCCGCCGTAGGCGTAACCTGGGCTGGGCCTCGGAGACGACAAAATAAAAGCTCTCGTTCATGCTTGCGAATAGGATCGCGGTAGTCTACATGCAGAGGCATGAGTCGGCGCCGCATGACTGCCAACACAAAGTTCCATGGGGGACAGGGCCACCAACCTGCGTCTCCCACGCTTCTCAATTTTGAGCCCAACAAAATGTGTGTATCTTTCTCCAAACTTCCGCGTGAAACGCGCTGGGAAGCGTAGCACACAGGGTAGTCATGATGATCCCGCGATGGCTTCCAAGGCAATGGTGATGCGATGCGGTGCCTGCATCAAAGGTGCAGGAGGCAGCATGCTTTGTTGTCCCCCCCCCCCAAAGGTCAAGGATCCAGGCGATCCGCATATCTTTTTGAATATTCATCTACCCGCGTTCTCCGTGGGTGTGGCATGCAGCAGCAGCAGCAACTCTGATGCCATCGTTATCTCTTGTGACCGCCCTGGGCGCCGCTGCTGCTGACCTGCGCAAGTGCTATCGAACGCCGTAGATATGCGTGATGATTACGTCTGGGACGCAGCAGCATTGTGACACAGACTGGTGGCCCTGCAGATGGCAAATCTGTCAATCGTGTCAATCGTGTTCATCGCTAACCAACCCACCCCCACAAAAGTCTCCTCATGTCGGTTGCAAGCCGCAGCAGCAGCAGCAGCAGTGACCTTCAAGGAGACCCTTTCCAAGGCTGACCCTCGTCATTGGAATCATCCCGCGCGTTTTGCAGTGGAAAAAGAAGAAGGGGGAAGAGGGAAAATGCCCTCCCCCACTCCCTTCTCACGACAATTGACATGGACCTACGCTGTACACGTACCCCGCCGTGGGTTTGGCAGTGGAGGGATCATGCCTCGCCGGAGGCTGTAGCCGTAATGACCTGGCAGGGACCGGTTCATTTGATCTTTCCGGCACCTGAATGCGCTACAGCTGCGGTACCTGAACCGCCGCTTGGTCTTGTTTAGCTCCCGTGGCGCCGCGCAACACCGCGTGTCAATGGCAGTCTTTTGTTTTTTCCCTTCTTCCTTTTGCCCTCGGCGTATGCCATGGGAACATGCCATGTGCTGCTAAACGATAGGGCAAGCACCATCAAATCGCGAGATGGCGAAGGGTAAGGCGGCAGGCGTTGTTGTCTTGGAATTGTTTGTCCGGCCAAAGGGGGGTTGGTTTCCAGTAACAGGCCACCGATCAGAGACATGCGACGAAGCATGCATTTAGTTGCTGCTGTGTGTATGACAAAGTGACGGGCGCAGTCTCCGAGTGGTGAAATCTCCCGCGGATGTACACACAGCAGTAGAGACAGCCAGCCCATCAGGGACAGCAAGCGGCAAAGTGACAGTACCGCGTGGGTATGCAGAGCAGAAACGACATGAAGCCACCGATAGGTCAATCCCTCAAGGACGTAGGACCACTGCTGGTGCCATTGCGAGCCTCGGTTGGCTCACAGTCGGGTGTTGTTGCCCAGCAGGTTTCAGTGTCAGTCTGCCGTTTGATTGTGATGTGACAACAGAGTCGCAAAATGCCCGCCGCCGCCGCTGTCAACGCATGTCAACGAATGTCACTGCCATGTCACGATGTGGCAGCGGGCACACACGCACGCGAGACAAGGCGTCGTCTGGCGTTTTTCGCGGGTCGCGGAGTAAGCATCAGCAGCAGTAGCAGACAACGGGCCTTCCCGCACCCAATGCGTGGTATTAAGGCCTGCAGCCGTACAACGTCGGTGAGGCAAGAACACCGGGTCGATCTCAGGTGCTCGTACGGGATCGGCTTTGTTCATTCGCGAGTCTGGTCTGGGATATGTTGCAATCTGTGTGGGCTCCGCGTTGCTGGCCGATGTCGAAAGGGTGGAGGTGGCTGTGGACGCCGTCGCAAAACGGGACCTGGATGATGAGCTGGTGATGGGTACGGATCATGCAGTGAGGGTGGAAACTGAAGAGCAGCAGCAGGACGTTGCAACTTGTCACTGTCACTGTTCCGTTCCGTCCCCAATCCCAACCGAACCAGGGACGCGGACAACAGACAGACCTCAGACAGAGAGAGAGAGAGAGAGAGAGAAAGCGTGTGGGAGGGGCCCCAAGGCGACCCCTCCACCCCTCCCCGAGATGCGTGTCGCCGAAGGAACGGTGCCATCCCGATAGGCCGGCTGGGGCTGTCTCCATTCAGCCCCTCATTCATCATGGAGGATGCAGCAATGCATGGGCAAGGTCGTCCCCCGCGCGCGGATCAGTGATTAGGAAGCACAGAAGGGCATGTGTGGGCGGTGGGAACGCGAACTGGCATTGGGATTGGGATAGGCGTTCGGAGGCATGTATGTGCTGGTCAAATCAGTGTCGTGTGGACGCCGAGCTCGCGCATCGCGCGCATGGCCGATTCGAGATGGAACGAGATGAGCCGTGGGATTGCTGTATCATGCCGGCAAAGCAAAAAAGGCCTTCAAGGCAACGAACGAATGGGCCGTGGCACCCAGCCCAGCCCAGCCCAAGCCATCCGTGGTGGACGACAGGGTGTGTGTGCGTGTGTGTGTGAGATGGCAAGACGACGCGATCTGGCGAGGGAATCAGACGCGCGAATTTCAGCCAGACAACGTACTGTGCAGCCAACCGACGTCCAGCCAGCGTGTTTGCTTGGTTGGTCCGTTGGTGGACGTTGAATGCAAGCGACAGCCGCAGGATGAAAGCCCAAGGTGCAATGTGCGATGCGCTGCGATGTGCTGCGATGCCAGGATGTAAAAGTCGGAGGTGGGTGTCAGGAGGAACGTTGCAGGACGCCGACGAGGAGGGCAAGCAAATGGTCATCGTCGGTGTTTCGGATGCGCGGAGCAAAGGAATGGAGCCTGGGAAACAGAGCGGGACGGCAGATTAAGTCGATCGTCGAGGCATTTGTTGGGGACGGACGAGGCCATTCATGCGCCGTCGCGTTGATGTTTTCCCTTCTCCATCGTTCGATGTCGCCGGGTTGGTACTTCATAAGGCTCAGTTGAAGCTAGATCCATGAGACAAGAAACAAGGGACAGGACGATACAGAAAACGAAGAAAGGCCGGGCTTGTTGGCAGTCGGATGCCTCAAAGTTGAGCTGGAATGCAAGTCATACCCCCCCCAAACCGACTGGCAACTGCCTCTTCAGCCCTGATGGACGACAGGGCAGCCGAAATGACGGGCATCCGCCTAAGCCTTTGCTGGACATTTTCCGACTCTGCAAGCAAGGACAAACGGGCAGGGCGCAAGGGAAAGTAAACTCAACCCAACTGTAGGGATGACTTGGTCCAACATGGAGGGAGCAAACCAACCAGGATGGCGGGGCATTTTCCCGAGCCCTGGTATCGAACCCTAAAAACAACAACAGGACAAGAAATGTCTGTAACGAGGCATAAGATGTTGGAACTCCCAAGCCACATGCGGTGCCTTCGCCAGAGAGAAGGCAAGTAGTGATGGGGAGATGAGGCAAGGCACCCAGGCCATTCAGCAGTGTGTACATTAGTAGTATTGCTTCACCAACGCTGAGGCTAGCAAGGATCCAACGGCAGAGACACACAGTTTGTGGCATTCGCCCAGCCATCAAATCTCACCGACCAGAAAGAGACATTCGACGGCAGCGACAGGAAAATAACATTCATGCGCATCCATCAGCGAGAACAGGACCCGCGGGTCCTATCAGGCAAGACAACAGACACATCCACAACATGTCCGCTCGTCAACATGTTTACTATGACTGGCAGGCATGGCCTTGCGGGTTTCCATGCCACAAGGCCACAGAACCGACAGATCCGGAGACGGGAAAATAACAAAATCGGAAGAAACCTGCCAAACAAGACAAGTTACCACTCGGACCAAGTGTCTGTTGAGCAGAAAAAAAAAGAAAAAAGAAGAAGGCAGTGTCGTTGTTGTGCCTGTGCCTCGCCCCATGCAGTCTCATCCTGAACATGCTGGGACCCGCCTTACAAGCCCTGCCTGCCTGCCTCTTGTGTATTGACTTTTTTGAGCCTCCGAGACTCTTGTCGGCCCGCTCGAAACGCCCAGACGGAGACAACTCGACTTACAGCAACATCAGACCGCCCAGAGAGTCAGCTGACGGAAATTGAGATTGTCCTGACGGTGAGCCCGCAGTCCCGCATCATGTTACAGTCACAGATATCAAAAGCACCAGGACGACATGTGGGAATGCAGTTGCGCCGCACAATTACTTTTTTCAACCCAAGATCGGCAACAACCTCACGAGGCCGGAAGAGCCTCCCTCAGACCCCTTGTTGGTTCCCTCGCTAGAGTGCTATCCCGCGTGGGGAATTCCAGAGAGGATCCAAAGAGCTGGCCAGAATGAAGGAGAAAAGAGGCTGCAAATCGTGTGTCACCGCGTCTACCTGGAAGAAGAGAACTGAGGAAAAGAATGGTCAAAGACTTGGCTCTTTGCAACGGCGCATCGCAAAAGTGCCCCGGGTCCGACTCAACATGGGCGTATGAACAGGGATGTCGTAATGCGCGCACGGTGAAAATGAGGCGAGAGTGTCTTGTGGTGTACCTGTGATGACCGTAAATAGCTTTTATTTTTTTTTTGGTCTTTTTTTCCCTCTGCGGCGGTAGCGCATTTTGTTTCTCGCAAACAAAATTGAGTGTGTGCGGATATACTGCGGCTGCGGCTAATGATACGAGATCGGCCGGGGGAGGGGCGTCAACGGTCTCTACCTTAGTCCAAGACACGGCACAAGGTTAAGGTAAGGTAGGGCAGGGCAGGGTACGGATACAACATGTCCCTTGTCTTGAACCATTGGAATCGACTGGCAAGTACAAAATTCCTCGTATCAGAAACGAATGATGGCCGGCAAATGGGGGAGGGAAAAAAAAAAAGGATACGGAGCAGTGTAAAGTCCGCAATCCCAACGCGTACACGCCCAACGCAAGATGGATCACAAGCGAGGTGGCGGGCGAGTGGCCTGCAAACATGGCCTTCCGCGCATTGCACTCCCATGGCCTTGGCTCTAAGCACAACCACAAGGCTTGGTACGGCAAGCCGGCATCGTGAGGGATGGGCAACACCCGATGCAACCAGCAGGATGACGGCATGGCTGAAAGTGAGAAGGAGGCGCCCCGGGAGTACCAAAAGACAGGTTTCCGAGGAATTCAACGTTGTCCACTGAGTTGAAGGCCGAGACAGCAAGGGAGGACTGTGGTTAGGGCAGAAGAAACGGCTGTTGAGTCGTCGATTCGTTCGGCGACAAGCCACATCCCCGCCGCCATCGGCGGTCGAGTGGGTGTTACAAAGCACATTTCAGCTGTTCAGGCCGTTTCTTGTTGCCTCTAACCTGCGGTCCTCCTTTGCCATCGATCTTGGCAACGGGCGGGTGAAACGGTCTTGTTGTCAGCTTTGGTTGATAATGCTGGACCCAGTTTGCGAATGGCCCGATGAACAGGCACTGCACTGCTTTGTGTGCCCGCGGTGGAGGGCAATCCACCTCAGGGTACGTACGCAGTAGTGTACATCGGAGAGTTGGAGACGGGAAAGTGGAAAGTGCAGAGGCGAAATGGACTGGAGACGGCGGGTTCCAATGCGAGTTTGCGCGGCTGGGGCCAGCTAGAGGCCCCCTGGTGTGGTGTCTGTGTCTGTCAATCGATGGGTGTTTGATCCGTCAGCCAAGGTCCCGAGGGAGTTGTTGCATGCGCGCATATTGTTGGTCGACGACTGGAAGACCAGGTATCGTATCCGCGGGTTTGGGCGCGCAACTCCATCTTTCTAGGCTCCAGCATTCTCGTGAATGCGACTGACAGAGTCCCCAGCAGCACACAGCCTGGTAACTTTGGCCGACATGTGCTTCCCAAGTTCCCGTCTCGTTGTGTCGAGTACTTGGTTGATTCCAGGGGGTGGGCACGTGTGTCTCTGACCCCCACAACACACACGAGACCTTGTGGCTCGAGGAGTATCCGTAGGGAGAGGCAATGAGAGGGGGAGAAATCTTTTCTGAGAATGATGGAAACAGTTGACGGGGAAAAGCAAGTGGCGCCGAACTCGGTTCGAACAACCCTAAATTGGGTATGGGTCTTGCGCCGAGCCGCAACTCGACTGCTCAACATGAGAGTGCGACATAGGAGATGAAGGTGGACGACATCTCATCATCAGCTGACCACGGGCAGCAATGGACTCTGTCTAAGCGAGTGATCCTCATCAAAGGAAGGGCGTGTGTGAAAGCAGCACCTGAATAACATCGGCATGAGAGTTTGAATTGGACAAAATGTGCAGCGGCTGGACACCCCTCAGACATGTCGGCGATGGGAATCTGGAGCGGTCCAAAGGCGACGTGTGAGGAGCGATGGTCACCTCCAAGGCGAGGGCCGCGCCATTTTTTTTTTTTTTTGGCGGCATCGTTGGTCGGCTCATGCCTCATGCCTCATGCCTCAAATGGGCGTCGCTGACACCTCCCTCCAGCTGGGTTTGTCAAGACGATGGAAGACATTGTGAACCAAAGCTCCAGGGGTTGGACCTCGGCCAAGATTCCCCCGTTGGCGCGCAGAGGGGCAAAATCGAAATTCGATTCTGCTTCGACGGAGGAACCGGCGGTGACGATGCGCAAGATGTGATGCGATGCGATGCGATGCAAAGCGACATGACATGGCTTGGGCGAGGGCGAGGGCGTTTGATGCCTGAAGATCAAGAATTGGGCAAGGGTGATTCGCGAATTGAGTTGAGTCCGAAAGGGACAAGGGGTTCAAGCTCTCGAAACTCGATCTGAAGATACATACGATGGAGACGGAGCATCTCGCACCCCCTCCCTCGCCCCCTGGCGATTGGAACAGAGACGTGAGTATCTTCTGAAGGCCCCAAGGGAGGTGTGGTGACACGACGACGACTCGACACCCTTCGTCCGGGCGTCTCGTCTGGCTGGAGGAGATGAGGAGGATGGGAAAGATAGAGAAGGGTCGGCGCAATTGGGCTTGTCGGCATCCAATTCGTGGTGCCGGGGGTGTTTGGGATGGCCCCTCGTGACCCCCCATTTTCATTTTTTTAATAGGCACGGCACGGCAGGGACGGACGGACGCCAGCGGGAAAGAACACAGGGACGGACACCTCAATCTCTCTGGCTGGGCTTGGAATGAAAGGCAGGAGAAGGCCGAGGAGGGGCTGAAGATGCCCAATGGCATGGATAAGGTAAGGTATGCAAGTATCCATGGCCATTGTGGCCTTACCTAAGCTGCACCTCACTTTGGCTTGTCCACTCCCCTCTTCCACGTCCACCTCCGAGGCTCTCACCAACCACCAACCTCATTCATCGTCGGCTCATCCGCAATTGACTGCGGCGGCGGCGCCCAAAACTTGGAATCCGGCGACAAGGGGCGACCCGGGGTCACCCCAACACCCAACTAAGGTAAGGTAGCTCAAGCTAGAGAGGGGCCCCGGCAGCGGTACGGTGCAGCAGCGACAGGGCTCGGGCTCCTCAGCACCGGATACCCAGAAACCAGCGCCCAGATTGCGGATACCTTACACCGTCGGGTGCCCTTCAGGTCCACCATGCATCTTTCTTTGTTCCCCATTGTTCGCCTCGCCTCGCCGTGCCTCACCTCGCCTCGTTTCTGCTGCAGTCTGCGTCTTTCCAACGACCTTCGAGAAAACTACGTCACGTCAGGGGTACTTGCCCAATGGGAGTCTGAAGACGCCCTCTCATCCCCGGCCTCCTATCCCGCCCCTGCGGTGTCACCATGTCAATTTCATCACTGAGCCATATTCATTCGCCTTGCACCTACCTACCTTACCGCCGTGCGAATACAGGATACTGGACACTACACCTCTCGGTCGGACTCGGTTCCGTCATCCACAACACCAGCGACCTACCTACACTACCTTCCACCTGGCCACTCACGTGGTGTTTCTTCCCGCGCACAAGATTGAAAGAGCCTCTTTCCGAAACACACCCGGCGGTGAGCAGAACCAAGATACAGGGAACGCAATAAACACCACGACTTCCGACCAACCACGGCCTTGCTTCGCCAAATGCATGGTTTGAAAGACACCGTGACTCTTTCTTCATCGGATCACATACTTCGAGAGACAAGATCGGCGCGCCAAAACTCCCAGATCTCAGCCCAGGGCCAACAACAGAGTGTGCCATTTCCTGCCCTTGTCCCGCTCTGCTGGGTGCTGCAAGACTACACCGCTGGGAATGGGGTGGCATCGTGTGTGAGACAGTGCCCAACGTGCCCCTCGTGTCGCATTCTCTCAAGACAAGCACGACGGTAACCTACCATTATGTTCGTACGGGTCTCCCAGCAAAGCAGAAAGAGGCTTAAAGCAGACCTGCCACTGACTCCGACTCCCTGCCCGCTGGCCGTGGGATGCGAGTCGGTTGCGCTCAGGGACACTAAGGGCCCGGTCGGCGGCCGGTCGCCAGGGGTGCTCTCGGCCGATTGGCCTTTCTCTCCCACGTTCTTCGTCGGCGAGCCACCGAACTAGAGTTGCAGTTGCAGTGTCTCTTGCTCATCAAACAAAACTGATGGGGCAAGAAGAAAAAGGAGATATGGAGATGCAGCGAGTCGGGTCTTCAAAAATGCGACCTCTGGCAAGGGCTATCGCAGGGGACCATGGCTGCCGCAATTCGTAATATCACCAGCAAATAAGAGTTCCTCTGGCGGCTATCATGGTCCGACTGCTTGGGTCTGATTCCCTGCCTGCGCAGCGAAGACGGTTATCGGCTCGTAGAGTTAGTTGCAACTGCAACTCACCCTACGCACCCTGACGCCCGTCCTTTACCGCGTTCATCTCATCACAGGCAGAGATGGTCTTCGCAAAGCACAAACCCGTCTGCCCTGCCCTGCCATGTCATGCCATGCGCCATGACATACATGAAGCGAGCGTTGGTTGCATAACGCCGCCAGTTGGTTATCAGTACGCCAGGCTTGCGCCAACAAAAATCCAGAATGTCGAGGCGGATATGGCATGGCGTACATTCCGCGCAGCAGTGAAACTTCTCTTCAGGTCAGTAATTCCGGCATGCGAGCGATTTGCTGAGAAAATGCCGCCGACATGGTATACGAGACCACATGATGCGTCTCATCCGGGACTTTTCGCAATACCAAATGTCGGTGTGATGCACCCGTCTGCGATTGTCCAGCCAGAAGGCGGCTTGAAGGAAGTCAATGTCCATCAAATCAGCCCCTGGTCTCGAGTGATTTCCTCGAACCCCGCAGCGCAGCCATGTTGGTCCCTGGGCGGTACCAACGGTTGTCCACTTGTGATACAGAGGGATGGGCACTGTTAGCGCCTCAGCTCCAGACTACTCCAAGGGACTGCGGACCGCCTGTCACTGACATGCGACGTCTCGAGGACGCATCGTGGTTGGACAGGGCTGCGAAAAGGCGCACAGGGTCCACGTCTCCGAGCAAGCATTGGAGGATGACCGCGGTGTTTTCGTCGTCGTCGTCGTTTGTCATGTGCTTGTGGAAGTCCTGTTGGTCGCTAAACTCGTCAGCCAGCGTGTCTTGATCGTCACATCGCATCAGGACAGGGCAACCAAGATGCGCTTCAGACGTGCCAGCAGCGCAACAAACGACTGCAGCGCATCAGAAACAGCAGATTTGCTGCAAGATGTGTGTACCCGCTCTCGCAGGAGTCATCAAGCACCAGCCAGCCAATCCCGCCCGCTCAGGTGACGCTTTTACGGCGCCGATGATGCGGAGTTGCGTGGTTGGACAGGGGCCCGTCGACAAGGCTGCATCTGAACGTCCCCAGATGTAATGCTGCTGCAGCAGTAGCAGCAGCAGCAAGTCTGATACCTCTGCTTCGCTGGTAATGGTGCAACCCTCGACAACCAAAAGTCCTCTCTTGGCGGTTTAGCGCATGGTACCAACGCCTTTTCCTTCTGCAGCGCTCTCTGCCTAAGGGATTTCGCGGAGTTGTATGGAGAGGCAGCCGTGGAGTTCCGTACCTTCGCATTCCACCGTAACAGCCACACGGCACAATGTCAAAGCTGACCGGGAACGCAACAACAAGACGAAGGCGATTGGGTGTCAGCCATCCAACGGGAACAATTGAAGCCCAGGTCTGCTTCCGCTGCCTGCTTCGATCCTTCGTCTTGGAAAGTCATCCTAGCAAGGCGTTCTTCTGAGCTGGGCTGGTTTCGTCGTGCAGAGCAGGCCGACTCAGTTGTTTGAGCGAAGCAGAGGTACACCACTCGACAGGTACAAGCACTATTATCGATGGTTTTCTCGATCGCATTTTGCCCGTTGAAACAGGAACACCGGGCTGGATACACTCACCCCCTATGCCCCTCGGGCATCCGACCCTTTCATTCGGGGAACAGCGACAAAGACACACACCCAGAGCTTTTCAGATTGAATAGAGTACGGGGACCTGGGGCTGAATAGCTGCTTGTCGAGCTCCTGTTTCGGATCCGACCAAGATTGCACCTTCGCCTCTTGCAACATTCTCCGTCAGCAAGTTGTGGCAGACCAAGACACAACAGCACGTACGCCGAGCACGCCAACGCGAAATGACGACCGTCACCACTATCGATGCCCTTTCCCTCCTCCAAGGCGCTTTTGAGAGGAAGAAAAATAAATAGAAAAAAAAAAAAAGGTTGCGGCGTTGGCGCCGCCTCCGCGGACAACCGGACGGGCCAGCAGCTCGTGCTGATCAGTCATGCTAACGCCTGTCCGGCGCACTCTACCCACAGCAAGTGTGGCTTGACTGGCTCTAGTCAACCAATTTCTTACTCGAACGAAGTGTTCCCCACGTATGGATGCGAGCGACACAACAACCAACAGTCAGATCAACACAAGGCGACTGACAGAGATGCTGAGAGGGAGGGGAGGAGGGGCTCTGACGTGACCCTTCTCAAAGATGGCGCCGTCTTCCCCCCGCGTCCAAATCTCTCATTTCTGCAAATGTCTGGGAAGAGGGCCAATTCCAACGAGTCACTCTCACTGTGAGTGCCTTTCCCCCATTTCCGGAGCCTCTGTGCGATGCTACTTACCCCACAACTCGCATTCCCACGGTTCCCTACCGAGGTACCTGCGCTGCATAATACAATGACAGAATCGCAATATCAATGTACCTTTTGGATGTACTGAATGTACAAAGTGACGAAGCCACTGCGACGCTGCCGTGGCAGTGGCAGTGGCTGACAGCACCTCAGCGACAATCACATCCCACGGATTGGCGACGATAACGCAATTGCCTACCGTACCCAGCAGGGTACAATTACTTTCTTGTTTGCGCAGGCTCGACGCGACATGCTTTCGCCGGATTGTTGTTGTTGTCGTTGAGCTTCCGGTCCGAATCAACGTCTTGTTTCGGGTCATGGGAAAACGGCCTGCTGTTGCACCTTGGCTGTTCTGTTGGGCCGCCTTGATTGTCACATTGTCCAGAGAAGCCGAGTTAAACCTGTTGCAGCTGTTGCAGTTGCCACGTCACTCGCTGGATGATGCCTTCTCTCTACCTAGCCCCCAGATTGTCTTGGAGAAAAAAAAACGAGGAACGAGGATGATGGCAGTGTAGGGCAACAGCGTCTCGGGGCGTACTGCATGCGGTGCATGATAAGATTCTTGCCTTCTTTTTTTGGGTTATTTCTCAAGGTTATTTCGGGGCTCAGCTTTAATATGGGGCCCCTTTCTGTTCCTGTCTCTTTTTTTTTTGTCCTGGCACGCGGGAATCCCACGGCGCCCGGGCGACGATGGATGTCCAGGCAGATGGATTTATTCATTTTATGGAGCCAAGATGGCGAGTGAAAGGCCTCGCATCAGAGCAATGGTCCCGGTAGAGCGGACGGTTTAACGCATCTAAGAAACCACCCCTGGCAGACTGGCACCAAGTTGTGAGGCTCGTCGTTGGTGACTCTCTCCCACAACATGGGGGAAAATAAACAGAAACACTCGTGAGTCACCCCATGGAATGGGGGCTTCGGAGGATGAGCAGGCTAGTCTGATGCAGTACGCCCAGATGCCTGGAACCACCCGATCTCGGCAACCGCCAGCGACTCAAGCAAGATATGTCTGATGAAGTGCTTGTTCTTTGCGTCGGCGTGGTATCTTGCGGCCAGTCCTAGCCGTTGCATACGTAGTGGCCGCGTACGTAAGGTGTGATGAGCATTGGGTAGTCGCAGTCGGCCAATTGAGACGCAGCCGACAGTGTTGCAGGCTTCAAAGAAAAGTGACATTGGGACCTTGGGACCTTGAGACGACGACGACGACCCAGCAGAACTGTAAAAAACCCCACCCGTGTAGCATCCTGTGTGGCATGGCGTGTGGCTGATCACGGCCGGCCGTGGCACACGTAGGTTATCGCTGGAAACGCGCCAGCAAGAAATGAGAAAGGGCCCTGATCATCTGTGAGCCCGAGGGAAGCCCGCGCTGTTTGATTGGCAATCCTTCCCCGTCAGATCAAGCCTGTCAGTGACATTCATTACCAATATAGCAATGAGTCGCTGTCGACGTACTCTGTAGACCCTGACTTACCCGGCTGAGAAACGGTGAGACCTGATCAACAGAGCCGCTCCAGGGCCCGGCCAGGGGTGCCATCTTGTTTGGACGTGGTTTCTGGGGGCCGGAGCAGCCACGCAGATTCCGGCGACAGGCGCCGCCCCATGGGATCTCGCCGATCAACATGGCAAAAGGGTGTGTCACTGAATGTCCATGGCGGATCGCTGTGGCTGCGAAGCAAGAAAAGGCAAACGAGCAATGCGTGGGTGACGGTCCATGACATCCGGTGCCAGTGTCGTTACGATGTTCCCTGCCGCAAGAGCAATAATAGAGATTGATTGCCTTGGTCGACTCAAGCCCTTGCGGCCTGGTGATTGCAACGTATCTTTTGGAGATGGCATCTTCCCTCGCACGTTTGTTTGGGACATTGAGCTTGAGAACAAAAGAGGCAAAAGAGTGCCGGTGGAAGGTATGTTGTGAGGCGAAGAGACGAATGTGCTGCCTGCTCCTCCGAGAGCCGTGTGCAGCTGTGTGGTATTTCCGTATTGTACCTCTGGAATTGAAGGCAGTGGTCGGGAAGGTGCTGGTTTCGGTGGTTTCGAGACAGAATCCCTGTCGAGCTGTGCTTGCAGGGCCAGCAATGGGAAATTCGTCAGAACAGTGGCAGACGGGATCATGGATGGAGACTGGTGTCCAGTAATAGCCACAGCGGCGTTATCGCCAGAGGGGAGGAGTGCCTTCTGAAGGCAGTTGTCGTGCGAATGGCTGGCTTGTTTCCGTCTGGTGCAGCAGTCCCGAGGCGCGAGGGAAGGGAGGAACGTGTGAGGTACCTTGGCAGAGGCAGCGCACTCAAGGTAGAGTAGGTACTGACGCACCGAGAGGCAAGGTAGCGCTCGTTGTTGACGGTTGGCTACTTTGAGTGCCGACGACGATACCTAGCTTGGATCCGTTCCCTTTCCCACTAATCAGCACCGTCAGTTTGCGGTATCGGCATCGCGTGTAAGAAGGCCGTATATTGGCTGGTTGGTGCAATATGTACGAATGTGCCTTGGACATGTCGCTCGCGCCCCCACGGCCGCATGCGACGACCGGCTGACCACATCAGCGTCCGAGTGCGGGTAGCGCAAGGTTCGCAAGGCGAGTCTGTACAGAGCAGGCAATGCTGGGCCGGCTGTCGGAGAAGTTTGGTTGCGTACAGTACACAGTAACTCCATGTACTCCATAGACTTGAAGCGGTTGAACGGATGGATCATCAGCAACGACATGAGGCCGGTAGGCAGTGGTTTGGTAAGAGCGTTGGCCAACGTTGGAATAAGACGGGGTCAACCAGGTAGGTGGAGGGGTGATGAGCAGAAAATAACCGCCGATCGTGTGTCGAAATGAGCGTATCCGCCGTGTAGCGAATGAAAAGTTGCAGCCGCATGTTTTTGACTTTGTTGCAGCTGGAGAAAGGTTGAGGTCAGCTGGACACAATAAAGGGAGACAAGCTGGGACGAAAAAAAAGTCAATGTTCCCTAGGGAAGATGGACGAGGATGAGCACGGCGGCAGCAACGGAGGTTCGGCACGCGAGGCAAACGCAAGGAGAATGGGACGAGGAGGATTGGCACTGGCAGTTGTCGATTGTTGGCAAGTGGAAGGCGAGATTGATGTGCACCTCAGTCGGGTGTTGCTCTGTTGCCGTCAGAGGACGGGCCTTGGAAGGCGGCGACCGACGTAATGGTCTGGGGGAGAAACAGGACAGAGCAGGCCAGGACGGGACGGACGTGGTGCGGCCGTGAACGTGGTCGAGGTTCGCTGCTTGGTACTTGCCTTTACCGTCAACGTCCAGTACCTCATCTAGAGGAAGCCAGACACCAATTACGGTTCGTCGGCACCTGTTTTTAGCGGAGGACGAGATTGGATCATGTCAGTCTGACCTCACTTCGCCATCGTCACAAGTTGAGGGCGTTGGAAGTCACTTTCACTCTTGCCAGTATCTGCCCAGCGAGGAAGCTGCAACGAAGAGAATGCAGCCCCTCCAATGCCTGCGCTGCTCAAGGTCTCACCGTAAGGTACCGTCTTTGGGGATACGTACCTACACCGCAAACAAAACATGGCAGTATGAGGTAGGCAGGTTCTCTGCTCTGCACCGCTGAGGTGTAAAGCATCGCCTCCAACTTACCACCATCTGCCAACTACCTACCCAGACAGGCAAGCTGCCGCCGTCACCATCCCAAGACATATCCCATCTCACCACTGCAACGGCATCCACCCGCGCAGTCATCGTTACACAACACAGGGCAAAGCAGCAGGAAGCCGGTAAGGCAACGCGAGGCAGATGACGGACGAGGCAGAGCAAGACAAGGCAACGACGAAGCCCATCATCATGTTTATTATTATTACCGTTGCACACCTCATCCTTTGTTGGCCGACTGCAGCTGAGCTGTGCTGTGCTGTACTGTACAGCCCGCCCCCTGAAGGAGGCAAATGAGGTCTTGAGATGGCCTCGACCTTGAGACGAAGGAGGATACAGCCGTGGAAGCCTGTTCTGTGCTGTGGTGGAAGGCACAGCACAGCTCATCATCGGCGCCGCCCAGGGCTGCAGCAAGCCAGTGCCAGCCCAGCATCAATGTCCTCGGCCTGCCCTGCCCTGCCAGTGTCACTTCACTTCACTGAGGTGCTGTCGCCAGTCGGGTGCCACAGGGAAGCCACTGCCGGACGAGTGTGTCTGGCTGGCTGGCTGGCTGGCTGGCCCTGCCTCTCCAAGAGACGAGACAGACAGAGACAGAGACACTGACACTAACTGCTAAGGCACGCCCAAGGAACTCACTCACACGCCCACCTCATTCGCCCTCCTTTCCCATGCCAGCGGGATCCCTGTCTGATCGAGAGCTGTGCACATGGCGTTGTACCTGCTTCGTACTGTACCTTGGGTCGTCCTTGGACTACCCATGATCCTTACTCAAAGCCGTTCCTGGGATTGGAATTGTTCTTTTCCCTTCTACTTCAGGCCTCCCTTGGGTTCCCCAGAGCCCCTTTGCGTATCGCGAGCCCGGAACGGGGGGGGGCAGAAAAAGATACGTATTCCGAGCTTCCCTGGTGGACGATGGTACCCCTGGTCGGGGACCCAGGACACCGAGTTCCTGAAGGTTTTTTCTTTTTTTTCCTTCTCCTTCTTTTTTTTCTTTTTCTGTGTTTTTTATTTTCTACCAGCTTTTGGCCCCTGCACCCTCCTTCGGCTTCTCCCTCCTCGCTGCTGTCTGTCTGCTGCCGGGCCCCTGTCCGCTCATTCGTCAATCATTCTATGAGCACGCCCCTTTTTCTGCCGCCGATGACGACACACCCTGCCCTCACTTGCCCTCACCTCTGTCTCCCCGGCTCGAGGTTCCCTTGTTTCTGCCCAGCTTCCCCATCTTCGAATGTATCTCTCACTGCCCTGAGCTGTCGTGGTGGTTCAACGTCTTTCTACTGTGTGTTCGCAGTGTCGCGCGGTGGATGAGGGGAGGGGAGGGGGACCTGACTGACCCGTGCCGCTGTCTACCTCGTACCTTTCTCTACCCTTGTCGGTTCAGACGCTGTCTGTCCCCCCAGGGCCATGTTCCATTCTGATGTTCCATTCTTACGCTGCCCGGCGTCTCCATCTCGGCCTTGCGCGCGACTCTGCGTTACCATCTCCCCCAGGTCGGCACGCAGCCCATTGGCTCCGCCTGTCGACCTTTGTAGTTTTGTAGAGTGGTACACTAGAAATCGAGAGAAACACACACAAAATAAGAGACGATGGTGGATATGGCTGGCTCTCACTTGATGGCGACGGACATGGGGTTGTTTCTTCCCTCTGAGCCTTGCCTTGTCAAGGTGAAGGACGGAAGAAAAGGGAACAACACCTAAAATACCTTGGGCAGTACGTATCCTGCCCATGACGGACTAGCGCCTCTCCCGACTGACGCCCCGTTGCCCTCCTATTTCCCCATTTTGCCCTCGTCCTTCGTGTCCGCTTTTCACTTATTTTATTTTGTTCTCTGTTCTCTGTGTGTCGCTGTGTGGTTTCTGGAGCGAGCGGTACGTACCGTCTTGTTCTCTGCTTCTCTCGCACTCTCTCTCTCTCGCTCTGTCTGTGTCATCCTCTCTCTGGGCCTCTTTCCCTTTCTCTCCCGCTCCTCCCCGTACACTCAAAGCTGTCTGTCAATGTCTGTGTTGTGTGTGTATGTGCAGCAGGGCGAGGTACGAAGACATATGATCAGTGAGTGCGTTGTGTGTGTGGTGTGCGCTCGCCGCGCAGCGTCTTCCGCATTCCTCGTCCGGTCCTGGTGCTCCTCCTCATAATTTTGGCTACATTACACATGCTGCTGGATGGCCCATTGCGAATGAATATCCGTACCCACGAGCCTTTGGCCTTACACCACTACCACGTCGCACTCCCTCAGTTGCCCTCCTCCTCTGCCTCCCCTCTCGTCCCGGCACCCCCTCCACATTCAAGTCCGCAGGGCAGGGCAGCGCATCGCATCCGTACCTTGCCTTACAATTCTGTATGAGCGCCGCGCCTGAGGGTACATGAAGGCGCTACTGCAAAACCAGGCACGTACTGCTTCCCTCCTCGCCGTCCTCCTCATCCTCCTTCCCATCCATCTGGGCGTCCATCTTGGCTTGCTCCCGTTTTGCCTCCACACCTTCCCTGCAAGCACAGCTCTGTGGAAGTCCTCCCCCCCCTGGCTCGCTCTCTCGCTGTCTCTCTGTCTTTCTGTGTGTGTTTTTGTCCCCCCAATTCGAATGCCTTGCGCTGTCCACCCGTCCACTGTGTCTCTCACTGACGGACCAGGGTTGTCGTTCCTTGTCACTGCCCCGGGGGACTTGGATGGGATTGGCACCTGCGCTGGCTTCTCTAATGGGACTCCCGGCTCTCGCAATCAGACCTTGCTCTACGCTACTTTTTTTTTACAGAGGAGGTACCTCACCTCTCAGTCAGTCAGTCCCCTCCACCAAGAGTACGGATACCTTACCTCGACCCAGCACGCGCTACGTAGTCCAAGTAAGGTACCTTGCCTCGCCTTGCCTTACACACACATACACACACACACACACACACACACACACACACACCTCTCCTTGACTTGACTTGACCACCTGGTGCTGGCGCTGGCTTGGGCGTCTTGATGCCGGTACCTACCTTACCTATCCGTACCCTACCGGCGCTGGACTTGTTCGTTTCCCTTCGTTTCCACCCTCTCTCCTCTCCTGACCCTGACATCTTTTTTTTGCTCCTGGTGGTCTTTGCCCTTCTCCAAAATAAAGCTCTTGGCTATGCCTCCTTCCCGCTCCGTCCTACTCATAATTTCCCGGCCCCAACTACGGCTCCCACCCACATAAGACTTGACTGCCACCACACACTCCCGTCCGTGTTCAGTCTGCCAGTCCAAGTCGCTCTTGCACCGCACCCGCACCCACTGCACCTCGACTCATAAACCTCCACCACCACTGTCCGACGACTGGCCTTACACATACCTACATTGCTGGTCCAACTACATAACAACCACCCACAACCATTTTCCATTCTCAACTTGCACTCGCACACCCGCACACCCGCACACCTGCACACGGCATACTGCTGCGCGAGAAGACAAATCCAAAATCAGAAGAGCAACTCATTGTGTGCAACAGACTGGGACTTCCCGACCCGAGGAATCTCCCCATTGACTCATCTGCAACTGCTGCTTCGCGTGTTGCGCCCGCGCGCACCCTCCCGAGCAACCATACTCTTGTTGCGCCGAACCACCTTCCACCCGATTCACGTTCGATTCTCTGCCGGACACGACCCTGCCCGACCTGGGATTGTATCTGGAACCTGCAACTCCAGCAACCAGCTGGCAAGGGACTTACGGAGAAGACTGTAGAGGGGGACCCAAAAAAAAAAAACGAACGAGCATCCGCTGCGGGAACATTGCATTGCGTCCTGCCAATGCTGTCGGTTCCCTCGACCCCAACTTGGACATACGCCCCATTCAGCGACCTGCATACCGCCTGCCACATCACTCGATCGTCTTTTTGCCGTGAGCTTCTGCAGTGCTGCTTTTAGGCCACTACAGCAAAAGACAAGAGACAGGAGCTCCGAGACGAAGGACGCACAACTGCGGCCACAATTGGCCCATCCTACACTGCCCGTCCGCCCTGCCACGCCTGCCTCTCGTCTCCTGCAGTGTCAGTACCCTGTACGACCTCCGTTGACGACCTTCCACGCCATACCTTACCACCCGCGTGGTCTCTCGTCACGTCTTAAGTGTGCCGCATCGCATCCCATCGCACAGCGCGCCGCCGACCCCAGCCTGGCGCTGCAGACGATCACCGCTCTCCCCACGCTTGCTGCTTCTCTCCTGAGCAGTCCCAGCCTGCCAGATAGGCCCCGTGTGTGTGGAACGCCCACCTCTATATCCCAGGATCGACTTCTCCCACGCATTCCCCGCATTCTCTATCCCTCTACGGGCCGTTCCACACGACCACCTCTCCAAGGATGCCGTCTCTAACACTCACCATTTCCATATAAACGACAGATCGTCCGCCTTGGATCTCCCCTCGGGACCTCTCCAAGCTCCTCAGTAGCGAACGCTACCCCCACGACCATCATGTCCTCTACTTCAACTCCTACACAACACATATCAACGCCATCTCCCCTTTGCAAACCTACCATGACACCTCAGACTTCACAGCTCAGGCGCACACGCCCAAGCCGTGTACAGACAGATCTCCCCTCAACAACAACAGCAACAGCAACACAACCACAGTCTACCATACCAGCCTCAGCCATTAGCTCCTCCTCCGTGGCCTCGAGCTCACAACAGGGCTCGCCCATCATGTCTCCAGAGACTGCCGTCATGACGAGCAACAGCTCCGTCCAAGCATCCCCTGAACACAGGGGACGAGAGCTTGTAGACGACCAGTTCTCTACAGGTTCTTTCCAACTACCAGAGTCGGTTCTGTCAAGGAAAACCAGTGACAACTCACTGGGCCAGACCCTGGTGGGCAGTCCAAGTGCCATGTCAGAGGCTGTGAGCAAGGGTAACAACATCATCCGCCGCCTCTCCAACCGAGCCACTGCCAGGTTCTCTCGGCGCAGGACATCCTCAGCGGCGCCCAACAGCCGTGATGGCAGTGTCGGTCCTGGCATGCTCCGGCGCAGAAGCGACAGCAACAACACGGCCCCACCCGACCTTGCCACGTACAGCGACTCGGACGACGAATTCGTCGATGAGATGGACGATCTCCGGTCTCTGATCGGCGGCCTCGACGGGGCTCTCAGAGAATCCTCCTCAAATAGCACAACAGCCTCACTCGCCGGCTCCGCCTCCCCTTCAAACACCACTGCCGGCCCTGTCATCCCATTCCAGCTGCTCAAGGGCACCTGGATCAGGAAGGTCTCCAAGAAGAACTGGAAGAAGCGCTTCGTCCTCGTTTTCGATCAAGAAGCGGCCAAGATTTCATGGGACAAGAACAGGCCCCACAAGTGCCTATACATTGACGACATCAAGGAGATCAGGACCGGCTCCGACATCCGTCAGTACCGCATTGACTACGGCGTTCCGGAATCCGAGGAGAGCCGTTGGTTCTCCATCATGTACGCCGTGCCCGACAAGTCCAAGACCAAGATGATGCATCTTGTTGCCGACGACGACAGCACCTTTTACAACTGGGTCACCACACTTGAGGCCATTTCCAAGCACCGACAAGACATGATGGCCTCGCTTATGGCGTTTAATGACCGTGCGATCCGCGATTATTGGGTAACCGAGATGAACAAGCAGTGCCTCGGCGGCGAAAAGCACCCGAATCCTATTGAAGAAGGCGACATTGACTTTGACGGGGTTCAGCGGGTCTGCCGGAATCTCCACATCCATGCCTCGCCCAGTCAGCTGCGTGCTAAATTCCATGCGGCTGATGTCACCAACACGGGTCGTCTGAACTTTTACGAGTTCCAGACTTTTGTGGGTTACATGAAACGTCGTGACGACATTCGCCAGATCTACAACCAGATCGCGGCTTCTCCAGACCTTGGCCTTACCCTCAAGGAGTTTCTCGGCTTCCTGCGCGAAGTCCAGCGGGAGAACATCGATGGTGACCTTGCCGCCTGGGAAGCATTGTACGCCAAGTTTTCGCGCAAGTTCCGTACCAAGGATGCCGAGAAGCTTGACGCTTCCCTCGTCGATGGCCTCCGAATGGGCGACGCCGCCTTTGCCGCCTTCCTGACCTCCACCTACAACCTGCCCGTTTACAAGGAACCCAAGGAGTATACCCTGGACCGACCTTTGAACGAGTATTTTATCTCTAGCTCTCATAACACTTACCTGCTCGGCCGACAGGTCGCCGGACTGTCCAGCGTCGAGGGTTACATCTCAGCCCTTGCCCGCGGCTGCCGCTGTGTCGAAGTTGACTGCTGGGACGGCGCCGATGGCCAGCCTACTGTCAACCATGGCAGAACTCTTACGACCTCGATCAGCTTCCAGGAAACCATGACGACCATCAACAAGTACGCCTTCGTCAAAACCCGCTACCCCCTTTGGATCTCCCTGGAGGTGCACTGCTCCCCGCCGCAGCAGGCTGAGATGGCCCGCATCATCAAGGAGACTTTCGGTTCCCGACTTGTCACCGAGCCCCTCGACCCCTCTTCCGACAGACTTCCGACCCCCGAGCAGCTCAAGGAGCGTGTCCTCATCAAGGTTAAGCGCCCTCAGCCAAAGGAGGAACCCAAGCCGGCGGAGACCACTGGTCGTCGGCGAGGCAATAGCCTTACTTCGCCGTACGCGAAGCCTGTACAGCTCGACAACAGCGTCATCCCTTCGCAATCTCTACCTCAGAGCCCGATCCTCAGCCCGAGCCACTCCACTCGACGATTGGTCAGCAAGAGCCGTGTTAACACCATTACCGAGGGTGAGGTCCAGGACGCGTTGAGCAGTAGTACCAGCGACAACGACAGTGCCGGCGAGCGTGTGCCCGCGAAGAGGTCTTCGAACAAGACGGTCAAGGTGCTTGGAGATTTGGGTGTCTACTGTGCAGGGCTCAAGTTCGGTGGATTCGACACTGCTGATGCGAAGGCCTACAACCATATCTTCTCCTTCATGGAATCGAGTTTCTTCAGAAACAGCCGTCTCAAGGAGGACAGGGTAGCCATGGACCGACACAACATGCGCTACATGATGCGTGTCTACCCCGACCGCACCAGAATCACCTCAAACAACTTCAACCCGATCAGCTACTGGCGCAAGGGTGTGCAAATGGCGGCTCTCAACTGGCAGACATTCGACCTGGGCATGCAGATCAACCAGGCCATGTACGAAAGCGGCACCGACAGATCCGGATATGTGCTGAAGCCTACCGAGCTCCGAGAGATCAAGAGGTTGCCTGAAGAATGGTCTGGCAAGCGAGAGCGCAAGGAGGTGACTTTCAGCATCGACGTGATCTCGGCGCAGCAACTCATGCGACCCAACGGCATGCCGGCCAACAAGCCCGTTGACCCGTACGTCGAGGTAGAAGTATTCCACCCCAACGACAAGAGGGACAAGATGGAGGTGGATCCCACCATGGCGTCGGTCTCGGATTCGCCTCTCAAGTATAGAACCCAGATCATTCAGGAGAACGGCTTCAACCCCATCTTTGACGGCAAGTTCACATTCAAGGTCACGACCAAGTTCCCCGAGCTCATCTTCGTACGTCTGTCGGTCAAGCTCTCCCACAACGGCGAGAGCTACAATGACCGGCCTCCAATTGCGACGCACACCGCCAAGCTCAGTGGCCTTAAACGTGGCTACCGCACCTTGCCGCTGTTTGATCATAATGGCGAGCAGTACCTCTTCTCCACACTATTCACCCGTGTCAGCGTCGACTCTGTCCAGACGGTTCTCTTTGAGAACCCCGAAGACAACGCGGACAACACCAGCACTAACAGCAAGCCGCGAGGCATCGGACGCGTTTCCAACATCTTTGGGACTCGCTCCAACAACATCAGCCCCAAGTCCAGCATGGACAAATCGAGCTACGACGGCTCCTTGGGCTAACCGCCCATTCTGATTGGGCCAACTGCGTTCCTCTCTGTACCATGCTACAACCCTCCGACCTTCACTTCTTGGCATAAATTCGTTTCCTTTTCAACCAAGTTTTGTATCAGTATCGACAGAGATTTAACGACAACATCCCCGGGCTCGCAGCCCCGGGACGAGATGACACGGCCGAAACCAAACAAGACAGAATTTCCACAGCGCGCGCCAGTTTTTTTGGATCTAATGTGCGATCAATACCCCTTTTGGCATTCGACTGCGGCGTACAACTGGCATGGATGAGAACTTCCTGGTGTAGTCTACGACTATTTTTCTTTCGCTCACCCGCTTTCCTTGAAGGATGCGAGGTTTTTTTTAGGGATACCAATGGGCATTTCAATTTCCTTTGTATGGGATAATCATTGCACTGGGACGGCGAATATGGGCATGTGTGTCACCCCGAGAGCCTAGGAGCCGGGTAGTTGACTTTGAATGGGAACGGACAGCAGCATATACCACATGTCGAGGACGGGAAGGAGCATAGAACTGGGATCAATCCGACATGAGATGAAAGCAAGAGTCGAGAAAAGACCATAGGCAAAAAAAAGTTTTCTTTTTGTTTCTCAAGATGAATGGTATCACAGTACACACAAATGGGAGGGACCAGAAGTGTCATTCGCTCATCTCCACACAGGCACTTCATTTCTTGGTGGCGTTGGACATGAACCGGTAGTAGCATGGGCAATCGGCGGCAATTGCATGTGTTGGAGAATGAGCATTGCGGTAGGGCCTTGGTGTCCGCAAGCCGGGGGGAGCATGGCAGAATTTAGCATTGACGTGAAGCATGATCATCTGTGTGTGGAATGGCATGGGCCGGGCGGGGAATTCTCTCTTGTTCTTTGGGTAATGGGTGGACGGACGAACCCAGAGAACCATGTGAGGGAGAAAAGAGAGACCTCATTCATGTTTTGGCGTGGCCCGGCCGGGGTGGCCAGGTTTACGAGGAACCGGCGTTTTGACTTTATGAGCATATTTTGTTGCTATACTCACGAAGCTTATGAGACAAATAAGAGGAAGGCAAGCTGTGCTGTGCTGCATCCCGCGGGCAAACAAACATTTGCCGAACGGGGGCGGGGCGAACAAGTTTGTCCTTTATTTCATGATGACCATGATGATGCATTTATCTGCTGTTTATGGGGAGATTGTGATGCCGTTGTGAGGTGTTTGGCTTTTGGGGGATGGGGCCTCGGTGGGAAATGGGAGATCCATCCTCGCGTACGGCCGCTGTGGCATGGGAATGCTGTGATTAGATGAGGGGAAGAAGTGTGTCTGTCTCTTCTCCTCGGTAGCGGGCTTTTCTTTCCCATCCCGTCATTTTCGGGGTGGGCAAAGTCTGTTTAATTATGGCTACGGGTTGTCTGTCGTTCGTCAGGACAGCATGTTTACTTGTTGGCTACATAAGGAGGTTGGCGGTGTGTTTTAGTGTGCTTGGTTATGGGAAGTTTAGGTAGGATGGAGAATAGAAATTGGCTGGGGGGGGGGGG
>JAKMXC010000705.1:0-26827 GCA_025328345.1 Colletotrichum sp. SAR11_59
CCACCCCGCCGCCGCCGTCAGGTTCCCCCCGATAATCGGCCCAATCGTCGGCCCCAGCGTCGGGCCCATGATGTACGCGGACATGACCCGCCCGCGGCGCTCGCGCGGCACCATGTCCGCGATGGCGCTCGCGCCCAGCGTGCCGGCGCAGGACCCCGCGACGCCGGCGAGCAGGCGGAAGGCGATTAGGGAGCCGAAGCTGGGCGCGACCGCGCAGGCGGCGTTGAAGAGCGCGAAGAGGGCGGCGCAGGCGCGGAAGACGGGGGCGCGGCCGTGCAGCTCGGAGAGCGGCGCGATGAGCAGCGGCCCGAAGGCGTAGCCGAGGAGGTAGATTGTGGTCATGAGGGCGCCGAGGGTGGCGTTTGTGGTGTTGAAGTGGTGCATGATGTCGGCTGCCGCGGCGGCGCTGATGGTTGAGCCGATGGGTCTGGTAGAGGCGGGGAATAGAATCAGTTTTGGGGGAGTTGTGGGATGGTGAGACTTGGGGTAGAGTGAGGCAGGACTTTACGAGAGGAGGGCGGTCAGGGACACGATGGCGATGGTGATCGTCTTCATGATTGTTGACCAGTTGAGGGGGTGTTCTGGGTCATTTGGGCCGTCAAAGTCGACAATGTTTGGATCGCGTGGTGTTTCTTCTTCCGCGCTTTTCTCTGGGTTGGGGCCCTTCTCAACGGCGAGGCCTTCGATGGCTTTGGGTGCATCCCCAGACATTGTCAATTTGTTTTTCTACGGTCGCATGCGTACGAATGATTGAATCCCGAGTTGTGTGAGAGCCATGAACGAGACTACCGCGGTCTGATATTGTCGCGCTCAGAGTGCTCAAGTCTTGGCTGAACGATGCCCTCGCACCAGTGATCGTGCGATGATCCTCTACGTCGATGTCAATGTTGAGGTGAAGAAGGTGAATTGAAAAACAAATAGAGAAATCTGAACCAACAACTTATCTCTGCGGATTGATCCTCGCTGCAGTACGGCCGGACGGCGAGCGGATAGTGGGGCCGTTGCCGGTACCACGGTGCACTAGTGGCTCACTCCCGGTACCCCACCAGTCGGTGACCAAAACCACCTTCCTAAATGGGGTTCCGTTGGTTCTGAAGCACCCTCCTGGCGAAGGATCCTTGGTTAGCTGAGCTCTCGATACCAACAAGGGGTCAAATGGGAAGCAAGCACAAAGGCCAGGGATGGAACACTCCGCCATTGGCTCAATCGGAAGTTCCTGAACTGTCGGTTCTCAACGAGGTGCAACTCGAGATTGTTGGGCTTCTGAAACCAGACTTGACGGGCCGGATAAAGTGGGCTTCTAATTGACACTGATGGTGGTAGTAAGCCGTGAAATTTCATATGTTCGATGAGGAAACGGGAGGTCGGCCTAATGAGAAAACCGGCGGTGACACCCGTCAAATCTACTGCGCCAAATTCTGTCGGCCACCGCACTTCTCCTCGATATTCTTAGTCATCTCGAGGAGCTCGTCGGTCGCCAGGCCGGCGACGGTGGTCTGGCCCGACGTGCGCATAGCTACGGTCCACCGTTTCGGACAGGGAGCAAGGAAATCTATGAGATGCATGCAACACCGGGCATTCGCCGGTCGTCTCCGGCCCCGCGTACTACCTTTTCTCAAATGTTAGTGACAATTGCTAGCATTATAGTCTGGTGGCCATGGACTGCTAAAAACGAGACGACGTCTTGTGTCGAGAGATTGAGATCAATCCGCCACTCTAAGCAGTTGTTTCTCACCATACCAACCCCCTGAGTATAGACCCGTAGGAGTTCGTTTCTGTTTGCCAAGAGATGACGAGGGCTTAGCACTGTAGGCAGAAACTCTCGAATTGGTCCTCCACACTCACGGAGCATTGCCGAGCTGTCAGTTATCATCAACTTGAGAACCCCTCGGCCGTCTTCAATCGAAGGATTCGACGCAGTATGCAGCAACACATTGGCTTGCTGAAACTAACCAGCCATAACAGACTCTGTACAATAACGGGAACTCGTAGAAGCAAGACGAACAACTTGAACAAGAAGGTGACTTTTAGAATAATCCCGCATTAATTGAAGTTCCTACTTGGTTTTAGTTGCTTTCGCCAACTGAGCTGACAGACAACTGAAGTGCCCAGGACGAACTGCGATGCTCTGTTATCGTTGGAGCGGATTGGGTTATCTTTCTGTCTTGTTCTACTAAACGTGCATTGCTGACAGCCTCTTCTGCCATGCGCCAACATCCTCGCGGGCATCGTAGCTCCTGTACGAGTTGATTGATAACTACCTTCCAATGCCTCTATCGGCCTACCTAGTGACGAGGGAAATTACAGCCCATTGTATAAACAAGATCACTCGTGTGAGCATTCCCACTCTTTTGCACAGAGTTATCGATCAGTCTTTCATGAACAATGATAGAAAAAGCTCATCATCCCGAGAGTATGCACTCACTCGAATTTGATCTTGTTCCTCAAAACGCCGACCTTCTTCATCTCCACCTCAACCACGTCGCCGTCCTGCAGAAAACTCTTGGGCTGGCGGAACGCCCCGACGCCCGCCGGGGTACCCGTCATCACCGCCGTGCCCGCCGGGATCGTGGTTCCTACGCGACAGTCAGTCATCCGCTCCAAGACGTACATCATCCGCAACCGAATATACCTTGACTCATGTGGCTGAGGATCTTCTCCGGACTGAAGATCAGGTCCTTCGCGAACTCGGCCGTCTGCCGCACGTCGCCGTTGACCCTGGTCACCACGTCGAAGGCGGAGCCGTCCCCGAAGACGGCCGGGCTGATGAGCGACGGGCCGATGGGCGCGAACTTGTCAAAGGCCTTGGCGAAGAAGAACTGGCCCGCCGAGTAGCGCGGGAGCTGGTACATGCGGCAGGAGAGGTCGTTGCCGATGGTGTATCCCAGGATGTAGTTCTTGGCCTCAGAGGCGGACACGTTTTTGGCGTCCTTTGACGTGACGAAGACGAGCTCGCCCTAGATGTGGAAGTAATACGTCAGGTTTTGCTGTATGGATCCGTCATGGATGCAGGCCCGTCTTCTTACCTCGTAGTCTAGGAGGCTTTTGGCACAAAAGTCGTTGACAGGGATTTCTTCTCCAGGGCTCGCGAGCGCCGCGGCTGGCTTCGTCCAAAGGGGCGGGCATGCTGGGATGTCAAGCTGAGGCCCGCGAACGATGTTAGTCAGTGGTGATGTAAAGGTCGCTGGATAAGAGGACTGACACTGGCTTCCTTTGCGTGACTTCGGTAGTTGAGGCCGACGCAGTATATCGGGAGTCCGTCTCGAGGCAGAGGTGGGAGGAGCTATTCTCAGTGTTACCGCGCGAATTCTGTCTTAAACCATGGGCGGAAAGAGCGAATGAATGATTAGTTTGAAAAACTAAACAAAATAGAAAGACTTACACGGCGCACGGTAACAATATCTTCTTCGGACTTTTGTGCAAGAGCATCTATGGTTTTGGCGGCGGTGAGCTTTGCGCCGGGTGACGGCGGTCCATCCGCATCGGGACCCAGATCGGCAAAGTAAACGGCGCCATCTTCGCTTTCGAAACGGACGAGGTGTGAGAAGGACGACATTTTGGCGGCAATTGGAAATACAGTATGCTCTGCTTGATGTCAAGTCTTACATGCTTACATCTCGAGGGCTCATATATCATCCAGCACAACTCTATTGTTGCAGTCCACGGTGCTGAAGCCCGGGAGCCGGAATCATCGGCAGGTCCACAGCGCGCATCGGAACATTTGTTCTGCCCGTAAGCTCCGCTGGGGCCATCGGGGCAACTTCAGCTCGTGCTGCTGCCTCCAAGCGGGGCCCCGACGCTACCACTCCCTTAAGTCTTCAGCCAACGCCAATTACTCCGAAGTCAACTTCCCCTCTGAACCTTCTTGTCTTTCACCCTCACGTTCACATGCTCATAGATACGCCGACGATTCACAACACAAACATTTCACCCCATGGTAACTCTGACCCCTGGAAATCAATCCCGCCGTCTTCGAGTTCCACCGAGGGTTCCATCCCAGCTACTCAGGTGCCGCGCGCCGCGACCCGTCCCCGGAAACCCAGATCAGAGGTGGTGGCATTCGGCACTTTCGATCGCCAGGCCGGAATAACGCGCTGCGGCCGTCTTCGCCGTCCCCGCTTCCCCAGAGTTTGACGACGGAGCATCTCCCAATATGTCGTCGCCCGATCTTGCCCCTCCGCGCGGGGCAGAGACAGACAGCGATGCTAGACCTCGGGTCTGTGACAACTGCATCCGGTAAGGCACAGTCCCTAATTGAACCAACCATCGTCCCTCGCTGACAGTCTTTCCTTTTCAGCCAGAAAGTCAAGTGTAAGTCTTGAGCAGAATGACGGCATCAGCCTCCGACCCTAGGCTGATCCCGAGGCAACCCGTCTCTGCAGGTGACCTCAGACGACCAAAGTGCTCCCGATGCTTGGAGCGGGGGCACCAGTGCACTTACTCCTCCAGCCGCCGACGGCCTGGACCTCTGCCGGGAACTAAGCGAGGATCTCAACGTCCATCTCTGTCGCATCGGCCGAATAGACGTGTTCCCCGCGGTACGTACGACGAACCCGTGCCGTCGGATAGTCCGTCCGCCGTCCGGAATTACACCGCTGGCCGTTTCGCTGACCGTCTCCAGAGTCGCCGTTGCCCTCCCCGCCCGGCCCTCCGAGTCACACCACAGAACCGCCCACACCCCCGACAACGTCGACCCCGGCTACGACAGAGCTACAGACCGCCACAACTTCCCGTTCGGGACCGTTGAGCTTTTCGCCTGAAGACGAGAGGTCTCTGTACGAACTTCCTGTCCCTCTTTGCTAAGACTCTGCTGACCGAAATTCCTCCGAAGGCTGGAATGGTACATCGACACCATCAACCATGCGTTCCCCGTCTTCCCCAATGCGCCGTCCGGTAGTGTCGGTGTCGAAGTCGTGTCGAGCTGCAGCCGCGATCTCGTCCAAACACTAGTCGTCATCGCGGCCAAGCTGTCCGGCTTCGTCGGCACATCCTTTGACCCGTCCGAACTCAACGCACACATCGACCAGATCCTCAGCTCCGTGTCCCTGCAAGAGGACATCGCCGGTGACACGCCAACTCTCGACCAGTTCCGGAAGTTTTGCCTGCTTGCCTTTTACGAGTTTCACCAGTTCCCTGGCCAGCAGGCATGGACCCGCATTGGCAAACTCACCCGACTGGCGCACTGGACTGGTCTGGACCAACTGGACAGGCTTCACGAGATCGTTCCGCCATGGACGATATTGAGCAAAGATAGGCTGGAGGAGTGGCGTCTAGTCTGGTGGTGCATTTACGCCCTCGATTCTTACGCCAGTGTCTCGACGGGGATGCCCTATGAAATCGACGAGGGGCTCATCAACACCGCCCTCCCACAAGGTCTCCCAACAGACCAGAGCCGAGAATTCTACCTACCTTACCGCCACGACGGCCTGCTCAATCTCGTTCAGAAGCTACTATCAGACTCCCCGCGTCAAACCCTCGGCCTCGAGATCCACATCATCAGCATCACCGTCCTGCGCCACGCCGGCCGGGCCCTCCGACTGCACGTCCTCGGCAGACAGGACGACTGCGCCAAAGTCGTCGCCGACACGGAGCGGCGCATCTCCGAGGTCCGCCTCGCCCTGCCGGGCAACCTCTTCAACCCGCGCCGCAACGCCTTCGCGAACGAGTCCGCCGCGGCCCATCACTTCCGCCTCGTCACCGCCATGCACCTGCACATGGCGCAGATGCTCATGACGCTCATCAACTGCCGGCGCCTGGCGGAGGAGCGCGCCTGGCTGCTCAAGTGGCAGCAGGTCCTGGAGATCTGCCAGGACGTGGCGGCTATCGCCAAGCAGTGGAACAGCAGCTTCTTCCTCAGCGTCGACCCGGCGGTGTCCATCATCGCCTTCATCGCGCTCATCTTCTTGGACTTGCACCTGAAGTTTAATAGTGATGCTGCTGATGAGATTGGCGATGACCTGCGTGCGGAGATTGAGCACTGCGAGACGGTCTTGTTGCTCTTCCTTGAGCAGTTTGCCAAGTCGTGGACCATGCCGCGCCTCCTGATTCGTGAGTCGATCCCTTTTTTTTTTTCAACGTTGCTGTATTCGATTGCGTTGCAGTGCATGGTTTGATTGGGCTATTCGTCAACTAACATCACTCTTGGAAAGTCTCGTTCAAAAGCTTCAAAGAGTCTCTTAACGGCCCTGTCGGATACCAACAAGTCCGTGCCGTGTTTCTCCATTTCCAAAGTCCGCTGCATCCTAGGTGGTTGCAGTTTCTGACCTCCAATGCTTTGCACGCCGAGAATTGCCAGTCGTAGGTGTGACGTTACGAAAACGTCTGAGCGAGTTGTTGACTTAGCCCCCTTCAACAACTGCCTAAGAAATTGTGGTTAGCGACTTTCAGCGGCACACGAAGGTAGACGTAGAAACCTTGCAGAGTGAAAGGGGGGTTCATTTGCGTGTTTATGACGAAAACATGCCGAGGCCTCCAGCATATGCCATCCATCTTCCGATATCATCATGTTCCGTGAGTACAGCCTGTCATTCGCTACTTAGCATCTCTCGTTACAAATCTCCCATTCCTAACCAATCGCCCAGACACCAAACAGCCGCCCACCTAGAACGAAAACCAAATCACGAAAAAGGGCCTCTTCTCAAAGTTTCTTCACCGGCCAATCCTTTGGAATCTTCTCCCCAAAGTCCTTCGGCACCTCCGGCCCCCAAATCGAAAACGGCCCCACCACGTCCCGCGACGTCGGCGTGTGCCTGTTCACCACATCCCCATCCGCATAATGCTCAATCTTGAACCCGCTCGGGTCCGCCCAGTAGTCAAAGATCTGGCTGCCCAGCACGTGCCGGCCGACGCCCCAGACGCTGTGCCACCCGCGCTTGGCGAGCCAGTCGTGGCCCAGCAGCTGCGTGTCGAAGTCGGCGACCTCGAAGGACGTGTGGTGGCAGAAGGCCTTCTTGACGTGCGGCTCCGCGCGCTGCATGAAGAAGGAGTGGTGGTCCGAGAAGTCCTCGCCGAGGTCCAGGTGCATGAAGGTCATGACGTCCATGTTGTCAAAGTCCCAGTGGTGCAAGATGTCCGACGGCACGAAGTTGAAGTGGGAGGTGTACCAGGCCAGCTCGTTGTCGAAGTCGGGGACGACGTAGCCGTAGTGGCCTAGTTTGTGGACGAGGGCCGGCCCAGGATGGTAGCGTTGGAAGGCTCCTGAGAGGGAACTTGTAAGCAACGGCGTTTGCGCTCTGATATCGAGGGGTGCTTGTTTTATGCTTACCTTGTCTCGGCTTCCTGAATGGCTTGTTAAACGGGCCCACCTCCTCATGAGTAGCAGATGGCTCCTGCGGCTCCGGCTCGCGCTCTTTCTGGCCATATATAACATGGAAGAACATCTCATCCGGCCTGTTGAACGTGACGATACTCCCGCCTCCAGGCGCATACTCAATCGAGCCCACCCGTGCGCCCTCCATCCTGGCCGCCTTGTCGAACTCCTCCTGCGACGCCGCCACGAACGCCGCGCCGCAGAACCGGGGCTTCCCGTCCTTGCTCCTCCTCGCGACGTACACGTACGGGTCCCGGCCGTAGCCGCGGTAGTAGATCGTGTCGTTCCCGGCGCGCGCCTCCTCGACGAAGCCAAAGTCGGCGGCGAACTTGGCGAACTCGTCCAGGTCCGGGTGGTCGACGTAGATGTGCCCTGGGCGCGCGAGCTGCACCTTGGAGGGGTCGTTGGCGATGGGCGGGATGCGCATGTCGGGCAGGATGGCTTCTCGGATTGGTTTGGGGAGCTTTGCGAGGACGGTGACGATGAGTTGGAGTGCCAACGACATGGCTTGGAAGGGGGAAAGATGGTGGTTCAAATGCGGTCGGGGTGAGTGTGTTGAAGTTGAGGGTTTGCTTGGAGTATTTGACGGCCAGTGGACGATCGGTGGCGCGGGGGAATGCCGTCGAGGCCGGGTGCTTGGGAAATTCTATTAAGATGTGCCGCTCACGGCCACGGGCTGAATTGAGTAGATCTACATGCCATGTGAGCAGTCTGATCTTGCGTAAGACACGTCAAACCTATTGTTCGGTGTTATTACGTTTGTCGAGCATTTACGCCGACGACGCTTTCTCCGTCGGAGCAACTCCTAACCCCCCGACCCCCGGCGCCGGGAAAGCGGGGGCCGTCGGAACATCTTCCCCTTCGCCACCACCTCCATGCCACGGGTGGATGTCCTACAAATGACCTTCAGAGCACGTCCCATACTTTCCAGACCAAGATACCAAATCGACTTGTTGAGACGATCTCAGGACTGAAATCCTTCCAGCCCCAAGAATGCCCACACTGGCCCCCCGCCCCGTCGTCCTCATCACAGGCTGCAGCTCCGGCATAGGCGAATCCCTCGCCCTCGACTTCGCCGCGCGCAACTTCACCGTCGTCGCAACCGCGCGGCACACCTCCTCCCTCGCGCACCTCACCAAGCGCCACGACACCATCATCCCCCTGCCCCTCGAGCTCGGCAACCTGGCCAGCCTGGACTCCTTCCGCGACGCCGTGCTCGCGCGCACCGGCGGCCGGCTGGACGTGCTGGTCAACAACGCGGGCACGCATTACGCCGCGACAGCGCTGGAGCTCGACATCGCGGAGGCGGAGAAGGTGTTTGCGGTGAACGTGCTCGCTGTGATGAGGCTGTGCCAGCTGTTCCTGCCGTATCTGTGCGAGGCGCCCCGCGGACGGATCGTGCAGATCGCGAGCGTGACGCGGGATGTGCCGGTGGCGTGGCAGTGTGTGTATAACGCGTCCAAGGCGGCGCTGAGCCAGTATACGAAGACGTTGCGTCTGGTGAGTTCTGGTTCTTGTGATGTGTGCTCTGCGTTGACATGGAGCTCAGGAGGTGCAACCGTTCGGGGTCGAGGTCGTCGAGGTCGTCACCGGGTTCGTGCGCAGCAACCTCCTCCACCACGGCCTCGACGCCCCGAAGGATTCGCCATATCTCGCGATCAAGAAGGACATCGAGCGCATCAAGTTCGAGGGGAACCAGAACGGCATGCCTGCGCGGGCGTATGCTGAGTCCGTTGTCGAGCAGCTGCTCCGGAAGCGGAGGCGGGATGAGATCTGGGAGGGAAAGCTGGCGTGGATACTCAATTTGATTGTCATCTTTTCACCTTTGTGGTTTTTGGTATGTGATACCCAAAGTGCTCTATCATTCACGTAGTAATGGTTGCGGCTAACACGTTGGGTAGAACTGGTTCTTTTCTCGTCAATTCAAGCTTAACCGCTTGGGGCGCCTGAGGAAGTAATTCATGGAGGCAGTGCATGATTGATGTCTAGACTGTGGAGTTTCAATTAGAAGTTCAGGGCTCTGATCATGTCAATCGTCAACACTTGCTACTATTACATCAAGACGACCGGGCAAAGGGTTAGTTGTGCTGAAAAGTAATGGACCTTTTGAAAACGCTGCAGATCCCATATAAGCCGTTTCTCAATCATAGTCCACTCTCCGCTGTAAATTTACTCCATGTCCGGCCACGGCCCTGTTATGACGTTGATCTCACCCCTCTGGATCGTTCACGGAGATACTGCCGTGCAAGCCCCACCGGGACGGAGTGGCCCCGAGTCGTCTGCGGAGATTGTGGGTCACAGCGACGGCGAGCTCGGGGAGATTCATCCAGCTCTCCCGGTTGGCATGAAAGCAGATCCGCCACAGCATTCAATTGATCGCCAAGACGGTCTTTTCTAGAGATTCAGTGACCGATATACTACAGGTGATAGGCGCATATCCATGGTCGTCAGGGTCCAGACCCTGTATTGCTCCCCTCACAGAACTTGCGGAGCTGCCGCCGCTGGAAATAAGGTAACTGATCCTCCCTTGGCGGGGTCAGCTCCATGTCACTGAAGTCTGCCACTTCGGATGGACTGCCACGGACAACGTCGGAGGATCCACACCACCGCATCGCTGGACAAGGTTTCTGTGAGATATCCCGCGGACCATCTCTGATTGGCGGTTCGCTAGTCAAAATGGCTGGATTCGGCATCAGCGGTTCGGCTCGTCTTAGGTACCTCGGGAAAGGTGGGGTTTGAGAGCAACGCGTGTAAGTGCGATGACCCCAACGTTGAGAGGCAGTCGGCTCACGCGATTCGGAAATGATTTGTATTTGAGGCCTCTTGTCTTCGGTTTCCGCTGGAATGCAATGCCAAATATCAGCCAAATCAACACCGAAGCTACTTGATTGACCATACGAAGAGCGCGAAACACGAGCTGGACACCATGGAGGAGACACAGGTCGTCATTGTCGGGGGAGGGCCCGCCGGTCTTGTCCTGGGATTGTCGTTGGCGCAATATCAGATTCATGTAAGCTGGGCAATTCGGCGTCGATTTCGTGACGATATTCAAGCACGAAATGTTCGACTTGGACTGACTTTCAGACGCACAGTCAGTCATTCTAGAGAAGGCGGCAGAGGTGACCACGGATCCGCGAGGCGTTTGGCTCACAGGAGATGCTGTAAGGATCTTTCACGCCATCGGAATCGGTCATGAAATGAATCAAGTCGGTCACGGTAGGTGCAATGAGTTAGTCGCCAAGAGCAAAGTTCTGGCTGACAACGTATTGAAACAAAAAGAGCCGCCTCACGTCAACTTCCACCATTCCACTTTCAACACGACCCCATTCTACCGGATGGAAATCACCACCTCCAATAGCCTCGAACAGTGTGTGCCCGAAGGCTTTCTGCAAAATCAGCCCAAACTAGGTTCGATCGATCTCGTTTCGTGGAGGACCCTCGTTTCCTGAGCTGACTTTGACCTCATAAGAGCATGCTCTGAGACGCGCGATCGAGAAGACCAGCTACTGCTCATTACGCACGAATTGCACCGTGATCGGAAGGTCCAGTGAGGTGCCGCCAACAGTCGAATATCTGGACGCCCAAAAGTCTCGCCGCGTCATCAGAGGACAATGGCTGGTTGGCGCCGACGGCAAAACGGGCATCGTCCGCAAACACTTCCTGGAACCCACGGCCGGGATCAAACAGGAAGCTGGCGTCTACCCCTACGAAGGGGTATGGGTCGCCGCCAACCTCAAAATGACCGTCCCAACGCCGCAAACACACCCAAACTTTCCGCTCTGGAAGTACGGATACACCCCCGACAAAGTCTACGACCTATTCTGGCCCTTCGGCTGGCACTTCTGCAGTCCGCCCGGCAGACCAACCGCAACGGGCAGATTCGGTCCCCACGCCGACCGGACATGGCGCCACGAGTTCCGCGTCGACGAGTTCGGAGGCCCGATATACCCGGAAGAGCTCTTCTGGGAACACATCTCTCAAAGCATCACCCTCAAAGAGGACCCCGTCCGCGGCCACCACTTCGACGAGGCCGTCGAGTATCCCCGCGACTGCATCGAGATCCTGCGCTGTCGCCCCTTCAAGTTCGTGCATAAGTGCGTGAACCGGTGGTTTGACAAGCGCACCCTCCTCATCGGCGACGCCGCGCACGTGTTCCCGCCGTTCGCTGGCCAGGGCATCGCAAGCGGCGTGCGCGATGCGCACCAACTTGCATGGCGGCTGGCCCTGCTCCTCCGCACCGACGCGGACCCGGAAACCAACACTGCGATTCTAGAATCGTGGGCAGCTGAGCGCCGTCAAAGTGTGGATGACGCCGCGAGGATGTCCATGGTCTCCGGCACCGTGTGCAACAGCCAGCCAACTCTCTGGATCCTGGCGCTGGCGAAGCTGCACGGGTTCATCAACTCGATCCCCATGCTTCGCGGATACGATCTGGTGGCCCAGCAGGAACGGCGTGGTTTCTGCGGCGTTGCTGACGGGTTCTTTCTTAAAGCTTACAATGGCGGTGCTCGGCTGGCGCAGATACACGTCCGCTCCTCGCTTAGTCAGTCGCCGATTTTGTCTGACGACCTGCTCCGACAGCGCGCTACCACCTTCACGGTTCTTCTTATCGGCAACGGCGATCCAACGGAGACGAGCGAGTCGTATGCGGAAGCCAAGGAAGCTATCTCGGGAGCATCTTTGGACCCCGATGTCTTGTCGGAAGAATCCATAGTCATCTATAATGCACAGGGTGGAGAGTCGGTCACAACGTCTAACCTCTCGAAAGAAGAACAGAGCAAGTGGGAGTTCTTCTCGCCTGTGCCAACTTCTGAAGTCGAGGCACCACTGGCTCCTGGATACGATAGCACGTCGTATCTTGCTCGCCTAGGCTTCTCTGCCAAGTTCGTTATCTTACGTCCAGATATGTTCGTGTTTGCATGCGCAAGGAGCAAGAATGAGCTGGCGCACTGCTTGGATCAACTTCGGGAACGTCTTGGTTGAGCATTTCATCGGAAAACATGTCGTCTAGATCGCTCGACACGGAGGCGTGGGACATAAAAGTACAGGTACATCTTTTTGTACAAAATGCTACTAGGCCTAGAAGGAAGCTCTCGAATTGTATCTAGCTCTTGGCTGCTCAAGCCACCGGCTTTCCAAATCCGTCAGTCTTTGTAGCCTTGGAGGTAAAGCAGTTGCCGTCAGGACCGCAGTCCCTCCAGTCGACGCCGTCCTTGGGCGTGAAGCATGTGCTCTGCTCATGTGAGAACCCAGGGCCCTCCTTTAGGGGCTTACAGAGCTGGAACGACTCATTGCCGCCGACCCAGCCGTCGTCTTCGCCGCCGTTGACCGAGCCCTCGATGGCATGATACTTCTCTGTCGTCAGCAACAACACCAAATGCCTAGGAATCGAGTAGAGCCTACGTATACTCCTTCGTACTCCGCCCCATCGTCTTTGGTCCACTTCTCTCCACCTGTGAGGGTGTTAGCGTTGAGGATAGGAGGCGCATCATGGAGACTTCGCAAACTGACTGAACACAAATTTGCCGCTGGAGGCGTAGACGACACTTTTGGTGTATTCTTCGCTGGTTACTGTGGCTCCGTGATCACGGCAGGCACAGAGACGGTGCTTGTCAGCGCTTGCGGTGGCAGCGCTAGAGCAGTTAGTAATGATCCGCAGCTTGTTGTTACAGGGCTGATTGCGAGGTGACGCCAACATACAGAAACAAGGTCAGGAAAGCGAAGGCGGTTTTCATCTTGAATAGGTTGATGTTGCGAGAGAGTTGGAAAACGAATGTCTTTAATGAACGTGAGATTCTGCTAATTGGGCAGGCAGTGGAAGAAAATGAGTGTATGTAGAAGTAGAGAGATTTCCTTCTTTCTCTCTGTCTCTATCTCTCTCTATTATATGTCTACATCTTGATGAAATTTATTGCTCGTACTTGCCGTAAAACTCCCAAGATGGCAAGATGGCAAGATGCGCCTATTCCAGCGCATGTTCGAAAGGTAGGCGCAGCCTTTATACTCCAAGCGACACAGAGAGCGGTGCCCATTAAACTAAGTTTGCAGTGCTATGTCTTATGGACGTGCTTCTGTTACGATCAGCTTCAGGCCTAGGTAAGGGCTATCGGCCAAGCCGATGACTCGCTGTGAGCAGAACCCCTGACGATCAGCTGCTCGCCCACCCGACCTACCTAAAGCAGCAAGTTTAAAGCCTCGAAACCCTTCAACACATATATAACTTCTGAATGTTAAGTCAGTTGTCCAGTCCTGGCACAAGATTGACACAGTTGTGACTCTTGAGCTTCGTGGAGCTCCCGTATCAAATAGGCGCGCCGAATGACTCAACACATTGTCGCCATAACCAAGACCCCTGGTTACTTAGTTGTCAATCGCAAGTGATCGGGGTTTCCGCAACCGGTTCGGGTTGTTAATCGCTTCCGATACCGACGCCGTCAACACAACGGAGTGTATGTTTCACTATAAAAACTGAGAAAATGTGGCTTCGACTACGTCACAACATAAATGGATGGAGAATTTCCATAACTGCAAGTGTTTAGCAATGCAATTTTGACTGAAGAGACAGCTGAGTTACTTTGGTAGCCCAATCCGTGCATACACGAGCGTAGACCTGCTCATGCCCATGTCCTTTTAATCGTGCTGACCCCTCGTCTCTCCATATTGTATTTCGATTATTCTTCCTTGAAGAACCAATAGACAATGTTGATTCGAGTGACATCAAGGGAAGAAATACCGACGGTTGCGTAAGATCGCACGAAGTCTAGAGTTACCGCCTCGGCATGGTTGCGTGTTCACGCCCGGACAACAAACCATCGCTTCTACCTCATTCCTTGTCTGTCTGCCTCGACTTGAGTAATGGAATCTTGGGCGCTTTTGTAGTTTCTTCCGGCGGTATTTCCGACAGCTACACGGAGTTCGCAAGTTCTCTCGGTGTCTGGCAGCTGAAGTACTCGACTGAGTTTGGTTGGGCCAGGCTAAGCACATTGAGAAACCCCATTCTTTTGTGTTGCGCAAACCTGTTCCTTGAGGCTCTCGGGTACTTTTCCGTTCCAACCCATGTACCTCTCGTGAAGGAGGATCACAAACAGCATTCACAGGCATCATGGTGCTCCCAAAGCCGTGCCAGCACAGACAGCAATACGCCTTCGCAGAAGTGCTTGCCGTGGAACTGGTACTATCTTATTGCTTTGAATACTTCTAAAGGCAGAACCACACAACCTGCCATGGTATCATTGTACGCAGCCGGTTGGCGCTGAGCACGCGAGTTAGTTCAGATACGTGCATGAGGCTTTGCTGATGTTAGCATTGAGGGCTAAACACGAGTGGTATCGCTGTTTGGTCGAGGTTCAACCCAAGTCTGGTTGCGTTCAAGCTCTCAAATATGTCCTTCGCCATCAATGCAGGACCATTTCCAAGCCCTCCAAGCCACCTTTACCCTGGAGGAATCCGACAGAAGCCCTACGAATATTAAAGATGGCGGTTAGGGAACTTGAGGAAGACGCCACAAACACAAGCTTGTTTCATCCTTTCCACTGAAGCCATGTTTTAAGCTGGTGACACTCTAGACTCCTGCTCAGTTCCTCGCTTCCCTAGTTGTAGAAGCTCATAAACGTCATCAAGAGTCAGTCCGCCCCAGATATCGTCAGCATCTCATCTCCGTCCAGGTGTCGTCATTCCCAGAATACTGAGGAAAGCTCCCGGGGAGGTCTCCAGAGCTTACGGAACAGTAGATGAGTTCTATAGAATGTCCTTGCACCTAGTACGTCTTACATTTAAGTCAATGCACTGGCTCGGCGAAGGATTCGTCGCTGTTCTTGGAGATGTTTACTTCTCAGGTCCATCTTATGTCTGTTTCCAAATGGATGGGTGGTCTCACACATTGGAACAAAGGCTGGAAGAATATAAATAATATGAAACATGCTGCTGATTCTACCTAGTGATCTCTAAATTCACTGGTCCTGGTGTTATTGTGGTCTGTCTCCAAGCAGGAGAAAATGTTCAGACAACCGCAATCTGTAGATTTCACATCGTACTTCCACTCAGACCTAGGGCTCACACCAAGACTTTACCTGATGTATTGCCCACTTTACATTATGTAGAGACAAATACAAGGGTAACGGACGACGATGGCTGGTACCCGCGGCACAGCGGCGTAGAGCTGCCGACATCTTTGCCCGACACTGCCTGAGTCAGCGTCGTTGAAGTTAATTTAGAGTCTCTGATAGATATTCCGGAGATATTGTTTAGGGGATTCTGACTTGGGCGTTCTTGTATTGATTATATGCTGGTTGGCGTCTCGGAGGATGAGGCGTCGAGCGGTTTCTGCTTCCGATCTGCCCCTCAAAGATGATCCCATGAAGGCTCGGCCTCAGAATAAGTACATATATATATGACTTGTGGCTCAAGCTCTTATTCAACACACAATGAGAAGATGGACTGGCTGGGGCACTATGAACCAACTTTCACAGGCCCCCACTGAGGAACGGTTTATCCTTCCCAGCAACCATGGTGAAGTCTGATATCTATTCCGTTGTCTGAGTATCATGAGGCGTATTTCTTAGTGGCAAGGACGATGACGGCAGATGGGGCCCCAAGAAGTCGCATGCGGGTTATCATGCCAGTGAGTTGGTAGTGAGAGTGGCGGGACATAGAACACGACGTGGAGATAAAATTCGTCTGAGGCAGTCCTGTCCCGAAGAAGACAAGTCGTCCCCAAGCTCACATTTGCTCGTTTAGTGTTTCTTTGGATTCACTCATTTTCTGTAAGTCTTCAAAACCCCGTTACATCTCCAACACCCGCGTAACCAGAGCCCAGGCGCTTCAGCCACCCACAGCAGCCATGAATAGCCTCGGAAACATATGTATTTAATGCGTAAAATCATAGAAAACTTTCATAACAAAAAAATCTGGTTGAGCTGGGGTTTTTGGGTAAGCTTTCCATCTCAGGAGGACAACAAGGGATGCTGAAGCTAGAGCAAACGCTGCAGAACGGCAGGCCAGGGTGGCCTGTAGCATCATCACATTTGAAAAAAGCGAGAGCTTATTCGTTCTCACATGCTTTGAGAAAAGCAGTGAACATGAATGCTAGGGGGAAGGAACGCGGTGTGAGCTCGCCCAGATAAGGATAGTTGAGCAGGCTCTTGAGGTCCCGCGCCGAAACCTGCGACCTAGAGGACCTAATGGTGGGTTCCTTGACGCCAGTGGTCTGACGAAGACATTCCCTGAAGCTTTCAACTGGGCGGATGTCTATATCGATTTATGCACATTCACAGCCTTCAAGTTTCGCTCGCTTACCGCATGAGCATGTCCTGTTTTGGTTGGGATCGTATCCGTTCAGACCCAGCTTCAGCGTTGTGAACTTCCTCATCTGCAGGCTTCAGCATGGCACTGGTATGCCTTTAGAACGCTAATATACAGCGTATTCTGAATTTTAAACTTTCATTATCGTCTGACTTCTGAACTTTCATTATCAGGTTCGCATGAATCTTTGTGTCTGTCAGCTATCCGCTTGAGCAGGTATCGCGAGGCTCCGGTATCACAACTAATGGCGACAGGTTTGTCACCTCGAGGTCACCCGAATACACAAGATGAATGATTTACTGGAGGAGATGACAGGCATTTGGCTAAGAGAATACTGTCTTGGTATATTTGATACCTTTCTACACGCACTCATGTAAACTGTTGTCGCAACATGGCCTAAATGGCCCCTTGGGTTTCCCCAAGACTGGACGCATACCAAGTATCCCATCTCTGCATTTGAAGTAAAAACTAACAAGGAAAGCTATCTTAAGTAGTCTCTAAGCCATGTCATTTGGCTCTCTCACACCCTGGATGCACCTTCGACCCCCAGTCCGACGAGAACCAACTATCCGGCCTGCGTGCTGGAGCAATGGATCAGAGAGCGTTGAGACTACAGTCGCATTGGGATAATTTAAGTGTGAAATTGCGCTTCGAATTCTAAGTGACCAAATGTGAACAAAGCCCAGAAATAGGGTTGCCACCCAAAGCTGTTCCGGCGCAACTTGTTCGCTTAGATAGACACCATGCGTCACACTCAAGATACCACAAGTGATCCTGCGCCGTGTAACTCCATTGTCCGAATGGCGGTATTCCTTCTGGAATACTCCAAAGACGAAGTCTTAAGACGTGCTCTCTGTGAGATTGTGAAGTTGAACCACTTCAACTCATTCCCCTGCTGAATGTGCTTGGTCGGACCAGATGTTGGGCCCTAAGCCAGAAGCCGCCCAGAGCCTGTACTTGTAATATTGCGTTGACAAGGCAGTTAAATCTCTCAAGATGCTGAATCCCGATCAATCTCCAAACAGTCTATCAGGGTCTGAAGTGAATTGCGCAATCACTCGCGAGAGATCTAAATTAGAAGCCTCTTGTGAGTGAAGATATCCTTAGTCTCCATACGTATAAAAGACAGCAGTCCAGAGTATTCTCCTGAGAAAAGCTAGATTTCAGTCGTCTGTGCAGTCTGTTTACTCGCTCGGGCATACTTGTTTCGCTTGGAAAATTGCCAGCGCGACGGCCACTTTACAAATTGAAATCAACCGTTCCATCATCGTGGCCAGTCAACATCAGTGGAGGTTTGTCAACAAATACTCGAAAGACAACAGAAAAGTTTCAAGAAGAGCCATCAGACTGAAAACGATCAGCTTTGAGGGGTTCAGGGCTTTCCGACAGTGCTGTCGCCAATCTAGAGAAGGACACCTTGCTGCAGGTCTTCCATTGCCATCCTTTGGTGACATGAGGACAAGCCGAATGATTCTGCAGCCGAAGCTAATAAATGACAAGATTCCAATGGCTTATTTCAGTCCCTCGTAACCCAACTGGGATCTGACGAGTATAAAGGCTCTTCAACCTGGCCGGAAGCCTTCACTCTGCAACCAATCTGTGATTTCCTTGTCGATTGTTTTCTTTTCACGCTACAAATGGTCACAGAGTCACCGTTACACAGACATACGCGGTTCTTACTCTCAGCCAGCCTTCTTCTGCATATATCAGGTATCTCTAGCAGTATAAGAATCGAATCTACTCAAAACGGCGATGAAGCCCGCGGACCGGATTAGAGAGTCGTGCCAGTCGAACCGATCACATGTTTTCTAGTATCTGCTACGGAAGACTCCTCGTCATGAGTTGAAATCACTAGCTCTCATCAGAGAAAGGGTTCAGTTTTTGGCCCACATCTGGTGTTGGCTTGTTTCCTTCGTGGTGCGATCTAGACCCAGCTTATATACCTTGGAAGCCAGAGCTACCGGGTTAGATAGCGAGCAGACTTCCATATCCCTCGCGGGAGGATCCTCATGGTTCCGATTTCCTCAGCTTCTAGATATAAAAGCCCTCACAGACTCTCGTATTCTCGAGCGCAGCAAGGCAAATGCTTTCTGGGGGGCAGAGCCTGAATGCTTACCATGCATCCGAGCAGCCCCTTCTCCCTGGGATATGCATGAACGAAAATACGCCAAACTAGAAAGTTCGTCTCATACAGATGGCAGTAGACGCACCAGAAATATACCAAGGCCAAAGAAGGATGAAGACGGCGATAACTATCTCCCGGAGGGGTAAAACTACCGCCGCGATTCATCAAGCTTGATGCTGCCTGTAGCGACATGGAACCCAGCAGCGACCCAGTTTGCCCGGACTCAGACGACTTGAATTGGTATGAAGGACACCAGCGATCAATAGATTATATAGATCTGGTCTTAACATACCAGGCAAGACAGGTTGCCTCCCGCCCCCTCATAAAGGCTAGAAAGCTCACAGTGATTCCCTTCTCGATATAAACCCCGCAATGGGCAGGACAATTGCCTGAAGCGAAACAAGAAACAATCGAAAATTTTCACGACGTCGTCCAGTATACTGCGACAATGCACAATGCATCACCAAGATCATGTCCAACATGATGTCTTATGACTGCAGGCTCGCTCAGAATCTCACGACAGAAGCCACACTACATCACCTGAATACACCGGAATCGAAGAGGAATGAAGACGGAATCAATCCCACCTCGAAGTGTTCCTTCTAATCTCATCCAGCAACTGCATACTGAACGTGGCTACATGTGGCATCGTGAAGCCAATGACGGTGTCATTTGCTTCCCATCAGCCAATATTTCAATCACAATCCATCTGCCGTGCCAAAGACCAATACTCGAAAGTCACCCTGCTTTTATACCCCGATCTTGGTATCACCAAACATTTTTCTACTGACCGTAAGCTCCATATCGGAACACACGTCTCCAGCGTCTGCACCCCCATCATCTGGAACGCATAAATAGACTTTGAGGGAGCCCTCCCGTCCTCTTTGCCAGAGCAATTAGTTCTCCGGAGAGAAACCGCACTGTGACAAGGGGAAAGGAACTGCTTCGGCCGCCCAAAGCCATTCAGGATCATCTTCATCCCATCTCCACGAAGTCCTCCACACGGCCGCCCTTCTCTTTCTCCCGGGTGTTCCTCCCCGTATATCAAAAAGAGAACGTCACCTTACGAACTCCCAGCCAGCGCGAAACCAGCTTACAAATTCTCGACACCAAATCCAAGCAGGCTTTGGAAACCATTCCGTGAACGCTCCAAACCAATCGCGGGTGACGCAAACCCAATTGTCTGGCTGCCCACTTCCCATCTCAACACACCTGTAGTTTGTATATATCCCATTCCGCCTTCGCAACGATAACCCTTCTCTTCCTTGACGTATATATTAAGCCCCTCGTCAGCGCTTATTGGGTACTTTCCAACAATGGAGAGGAGCACGGCACACTGGACGTGGACCATCACCACGAGGCAATCGATACTCTCGGCATAGGACTCATATTCCTCTGGCCTCTTCCCCCGTGCTCTCCCCGCCATACCAAGCCAAACCTGATTCCCGCTCAACGTCAGAATCTTCATGTCTTCTGCTATCCACAATCTCTACCCCACACGTATTCCTCCGCATACCAAACCGATTATAAGGCGACGCGCACTGGCACATATGTTTTCTTCCAAACCGACCTGGCGATCCCGGCGCCAGCCCGGTGAAGCCTGCTTGTCATTCCTCATGCAATGGCTGAGTTCGCCGTATGCAATGTGTCCTTGCTCAGGTATGGACCCGCGCATTTGACCCTCTTATACGCACCCTCAGCCCGCCCAAGCGAACCGGCAGCGAGCGGCCCTCGAGTGGCCTATATAAGTGAGCCCTACTGTCCTGCCCATGAGTTCAGAGACACAGCAATGATCTCAAACTTTTGGTCTTTCATCTGCCCACAACAGAGCAAGTCAAGAACTCCCCGTTGACCGCCCAAGTCACCAGATACAGCACACCAACCATATCACATAATCGCCACCACCAATTCAGCCGTTTGTCATGTATCGAGCCCCCGAATACACCAAAAACACCAGTGACGGCCGTCAGACACATGCCATTCTAGCTCGTGTGATTTCCATCCGAATGCCTCGACAGTAAGATCTCAGCAACGTTCCCTCATTGAATTCGCGTTCAGAGACGATGAACACCATCATTTCTCTTGGCCGAAACTGAAATCTATTGTGATGTGTTATACGTGAGCGAGTAGGTGGACTAAGGGGACCTGGTAGGCGGGCCCCCCACTTCACACCGGCGCGTCTTTGCGCTCTCAATTACCATGATCTAATGCAGTTGAGCTTCCACGTGAGTCCAACCTCAGTTTCGGTCTTCACTTCTCGAAGCGTCCCTGAAACTCTTGGCAGCGCTGGCTCATTCGTTCAGATCTCCAACACCACTTATCACGAGAGACCCAATCCACGTACTCTATCTTTTTACATGGCTTGGCCAGATTTACCTGGCGGAGACCAAGCCCATGCGATCACCCTGAATGTCTAGCGCAGTCTATGTAATTGGAAACCGTGTAGGAAGGCAACGCATGTTCAAGAATCAAGGAAGCAAAACTTTGGCGACAGTCACCGCGCTTAATATTCATGGCATAGGTATCTCAACGACTTTGCGGATCATTAATATGGCTTGCCGCCCGAACGATCCCGCCCGGGAATTCATCCGAATGAAGCTACGCACTTGAATACTCTGCGTCTGCGATAGAGACCACCGCCCGCCCGAAAAATATGACCGCGGCGGCTGACGGTGCGCAATCTCGCACCGGATAAATGCTCGAGGGAGACAAGTGAAACGGAACGGCGAGGTTGCATCTGATGTTTGACACGTGCTAGAGCCGTGACGTCGACCCTATCGCAAACTCCGGGGAATCGAGGGTCTGTTCGCGCCCAACCCCTGAAAGTGATACAGTGGTAAAGGAAACGAAATCATACGTGGATGAAACTTTGAGGGTCTCTCCCGAGGCTTTGAACGCTCAAACGGTGCTCTTGAAGACTGATCTCGGCGCGTCCGCAGTCATTCACGCCGGTGATGGAAACCTTGCGTAGTCACACTGAGGAACCCTTCGTCGTCGCGGCAGGCACGTGCTCGTTGAGAAGCCCTGGCTGTTTGAGACTTGGTGGTATTGCGACATCGGTTGAACACCCGAGTTAACATAGTAAGTAGCAACAAGGATATGCCGGGTTAGTCGATCGTCAACATTTGATGAGATTCAACGGGTCAGTCTGCCGTTGATTCGAAGATGATGCTCGTCTGTTCGCCCACCTGCGCTCTTACATCAGTTATGGGGCATCTCCCACTGAGAGAAGAAAATTATTCAGTGGAGATAGGGTGATCATTGTTGCGCGCGCGCATGAGGCTCTGGAGGTGGCTGGGGTTGGTTGGACGGATGATGAGAACCAGAGATTGTCTCAGTCGGGGGCAGTCCCGGATACAGTTCGAGGCTTCCACCCCTTCCCCGCAAATTTCTTAGTGCGGTAAGATCCAAGATTGAGATCCGTTGGTGATCCGTTGAGCTACGGGAAATAACTGCGCCAGATATAGGTTGCGCGTGACTTGAAAATGGTGGAACGGCGGGCAGAAGGTGGGCAGAGCTTTCTGGCGTGGAACGCAAGCCGCCACGGCTGATGGGTGAGAGTGAAGGCGTGGCAATCGGGGATGATTTCAAATGGTGAAGCCGGCCTTTTTGCAGGAATTGAACAACGGCAGAGTTCATCAGAGTAAAAGCATCCCTGAGGCAGAAAGTCTGACGCTCGGCTCGAGGTTGGCCGTTTCTGTTGCGTCAGCAGTCGCCAGAGTTGTGTGTTCGGACCGTCTTGTCAGCCAGGTAGCTGCAGCGGCTGACGGCAGCAGCAGATTGGGGTTGGCGTTGGCGTGTGGTGGCTGGCTCTGGTTCCAGGGGCGCGCGGGATGTAATATCAGCGAAGCGTCTCCGACTCGAGATGGCAGGAGTAGATGGCTCTGGGGTGGCTGGGTGGCAGGATCGGTTCGGCGAGGGCGGGAAGAAAGCTCGAGAATCAGATCATGGCCGTGGGATTGGTGCAATTAGAGCCGACAGAAGTGCCCAACGAAAAGGTGCCATCCCGGGGCAAAATTGTTACAGAATGTTGACCTGAAGATAAGGGCCAGGAACGAATCCGTAAGGCAAGGGGCCCGGCCGGGTTTGAGCTGCGGGCCAAGGATCTCGGCCCTGAGAGTCCGATGACGGTTTGCGAGTGTTGCGTCGGGTGGTGAGGGACTGATGCTCAATCAAACCAGCGGTGGGCGCGGCGGCGCGCAAACCGGTGCAAAGAGGGCTTTCTGGACAAGACAAAGACTCATCAACCCCTGGGCGGCGTAGTGACGGGCAAAGAGAAGGCGGTTTGGGCAACAATTCGAGGTACGGATCCACAGGAACGGTGAAAAAAGGTGTGTCTCTTGGTGCGGTGGCGCGCTGGGAATCGAAATTAGCTGCAAGCCTAGCTTCATCCCACCTCTGAGGCACACACCAGACAACAGACGAGCGTGGTAAGGTATTTTCGGTCTGGTCTGGGCTAGCATTAGTTTAGGTGCTGCGGTAAGTTAAGGTGAGGCGAGGCGAGGTAAGGCACGGCAAGGTAAGGCAAAGCAAAGCAAAGCAGGGCAGAGCCGGGCAAAGCAAAGAGCAGGAAGAATCGGTGAAGATGTAAGGTGAAGAGAACAGGGATGAGGGAGGCTGGAAACAGATAGTTTGCTCGCGATGGGAGTCGTTGGTGTTGGCTTTCTGCGGCGGAGTGGGGGAGACGACACCGGCGAGTTTGGCGGATGCGACGCTGCTTAGGTACGATGTTTGGGCGGCGATGCGTGTACAGTACAGTACAGTACAGTACATGATGCCGCGTGAGTTGGCCATTAGGTTCCATTTGGTTCGAAGGGCAGGAAGATGTCCTGCTTGTGCTTGTTAATGCGAGTGTTCATGCGAAGAAGGCGCGAGGGTTGAGTCCACTGTCCCGCTCGTCAATTCAGTGTACCTTACCTGAGGTGACGAACATTGTAGGCGAGGTGGATTGCATGAGCAGCCGGGCAGTTACGTGCAGTGCGTAAGGCAGGTGGACAGGCCGGTGCCTGCCCTGTCCACCTTCCGTAGGCCTTGCCTCCATTGCTCCTCCCATGCCATGCCCAGGGCATGTTCACAAAGTTAGGTTCGTTCCTTCTGTTGAGTCTTTCAGTTGTCGTCGTCGTCCCAAGATATCACCTTATTCGTAAGGTACAGGTAGTACTCTACCTTAGGGAAATGGAAGCTAAGACTCAAGGAAGGTGCTGCTGCCGCGCTTGTCCCCTTCTGTAACACTGCGACGCTGTGACGGCGGCGCCTCACCTTCTCGAGCTTTTCCTGCGCCTAGTCATGCCTTGGGTGCGAAGGTGCCGAATGTATTTTTGGCGTGTCATTGCACCCGTTTCCTCCAGTCCGCCACCGCTCGAGGAAAGGAAGTCGGTCAGTAAGGGGTTGTTTTGGCTTGGAAATCAGGGGGGTATTTTGGATTCATCTTCAGCAGCAGCGATACTCCATCCTCACTAAGAGAGAAAGAGAGAGACTCTGAGACCCCGTGTCAGAGAGTCAGAGACATGTGCTGTGGATGCCGAGCAGCCCAGACAAAAACCGTTGAAGATCGGGATCTCTGCTGCAACTGGCCGACTCGAGGTGAGCCGAGACTGGCCACTGTTAAGGTACCCAAAGTCACCCGTAGTGTAGACGCCCAAGCCAGCTGCACAAGCTTGCGAAAGCTGTCGTCATTTCAAGACACTCACCGCTGGTGCAGCGATGATGAAGCAATGCACACTGCACACACACACTGCAGAGCCGGTGCATGTGGAGTGGAGTCACACTCAGAGTCCAGAGTTCAGAGTCCAGTCCAGTCCGGCCAAAGGAGGTCGCAGATCGCAGACCGCAGACTTCCAGACCGCCCACGTCTCCCACCACCATCTTCCATAGGCCGGATACCTTGGGTTGGGTGCCTTGGTTAGCCACAGCGCACGATAGGCACAGGCCAACCGCTGGCGCCGCCATCAATCTGTAGCTCTAGCTCTGTAACTTTTTTTCACGAGTGCCTCCTTCCCACGGATACCCTGCACGCTCCCGTCCAGTCCAGTCCAGTCAGTAGAGGTACTTGCCTACCTACCTACCTTACCTAGCAGCACCCTGGGGCTCACTGCGAATGCGACCAGCTCAGTTCCACCCCCGACCCCAGCAATATTTCTGTCGCTGCCACGCGCGCAAAATTGGGGGTGCCCGCCGCTCGACTCTCAACTTTTCTTTCCACCTTTTCCCTCCCCTACTTCGCACGACGCGATTCGAAATTCTGTTCTTCTTTCCACCGTATCCGACGACGACGATACTCTTGCGCCGACCGGAATAATACTAATCACTCCCTCTCGAAAAATAAGAAACCGCCACACCGATCAGAATGGGCACCTTCAAGTTCACCTGGTACGCTTGCCCGCGAAACCCACACTCGCATTCCCCCTCTCCCCGCCATCGCTCTTCTTCACCGGACTGGAATGCGGCGACGATGGGCGTCTACCTCTGTACCTGAGCTGCGCATCCGTAGCTTCAGCGATTGCTGCCTGCGCTTGCATATTTTCGTCGTCTGCCATGCGGAATGCGAACCTTCTTGCACACAAGTTGGCGCCGCTTACGGACATGGCGAATCCACTTTGCGGCCTCGAATCGCAGTCTTTCTACACAAGAAGACGAAAAAAAAGAAAAGAAAGCACTTAGCTAAACGGAGACATTGCTAATATTCCCGTCTCTCATAGGGCTCACCCGGCCGAGGAGGTCTACGTTACCGGCACCTTCGACAACTGGACCAAGAGCGAGAAGCTGGACAAGGTCGGCGACGCCTTTGAGAAGACTGTTACTCTCCCCGAAGCTTCGGAGAAAATTTACTACAAGGTTCGTAACCGCCAATTTGGGCGATTTCTATTTTCACATCACCATTGATTCATGTCGTCCGGACCCGGAGCCATGCGGCGGCACTTCCGGACCACCTTATCGGCGCAATTCGACTTTTCCTGGGAAGGCGGACGGTACGGAGGGGCAAAGCCAGTGAAAGCGAGATTGAGTGAGCTGCGACACGCGCATCGATCGAAAGCAGCGAACGCCTCGCCCAGCCCGCGACAGCATCCGTGCGCCACATCCACGTCTCCAAGGTCCCTGGCTCAACCAGTCCGCTGAGTCCTCCGACTGGACTGCCCTGCTGAATTGGAGGGGAGATGCTGTCTCGCTGGGCTGGGCTGGGCTGGGCTGCCAGGCCGCAAGTTGGTGGGAGCTTCCAGAGCTCCAGCTTCTGCTTCCAGTCGGCTCCAGGCTTTGCAGGCCCGTCTCGGATGCGGCATGTCATGTCAGACAGAGGGGATCGGGGGTTTATCATCAATCTCGCAATTTGCTCGTCTAGGCCCCTGGCGCTCCCGCAATTTGCTTTGCGCTGCACTCAGCACCGGGGCAGCCAACCACGACCACCGAGGGCGCTTCTTTGCTGGCGCTGACTCTGGCTCTGTCTCTCCCGAAGCCGCTTGTTTCTCGCTTTGTTATCAGACATTGTGGACATGCCGCCCTATCGCGCGACTCTGCCGTTCCCGTTGGACCTTGTGCCAGCCCATCGGCCATTTTCTTTTTGGTCTGCTCTCCACCCTGCGCAACCTCAGCAGCAGAGGCAGTCCGTCTACGATTACCCCGGTCCGGGCCTGCACCGAGCTGCAATGGGTAGATTGGAAAGCAAAATCAAGTCACACAAGCACGGCGCAATGCAAGTCGCTCACGCGGGTCTCGGGGCTGGCGTCGTGCTGGCCGACTGTCCCGGGCTGGTCGCGGTATGACGCAATGAACCTTCAGTCGCGCAGCTCATCGACGCAGTTGCCTTGGGCAATTGGCGGTTGGCTGGGCTGGCTGGCGCAGGTGATGGGCGGAACCCGAGCAGAGCGGTCCAGAGCTCCGCTTTCTCGCTGCTCCAAAAAGAAATGAACAAGGTTTTCCAGGTTCATTGCTCTTTTTGAACGGTGGGGAGCGAAAGCAGTGGCCAGCGACATGGGTCCCATGCAGCCAGCCTGGACGGGTTCGCAGCGTTTGGCTTAGCATCAGCGGAGCAGCAGGAACCAGCAGCAGCCACCAGCCATCGTCACTGGTCCAATTGCTGTCACCACCAGCTATTTTTT